>CM077159.1:67648791-67888129 GCA_039583875.1 Platanthera guangdongensis
TTGAACTGAAGGTTGTAGTCGTCCCAACTTGATTTCTGATCCAAAGGAGTTGTGCGCAACAGCTGCCTGCTGATATTTACTTCTCAGATTCTGCTGGGAGGTATCCACACAGTTCCTGCTTCTTGCAGTCCATGAGATAAGCCTTCTTTCCGAGGAATTGAACACTTCACGGAAGTGCTTTTCCAGTCAACCCCTACTCCCTGCAAAATCAGCATCTGAAAAGCCTATTAGCTCGACAACATCATTGTTTCTCTTCTCGGGTACCCCACAAGCCAAGATTAGGAGTACCTTTAAGGTATCTTAGAATCACTTTGCAGCGACATGGTGAGATTCCTTAGTGTTCACCTGATATCTGGCACAGACACATGTGGAGAACATAATATCCGATCTACTGGCAGTAAGGTAGAGCAGGGATCCAATGATGCTTCTGTATTTGGTTTCATCGAAAGGTTTACCTTTCTCATCCTTATCCAGAGACATGGTGGATCCCATTGGAGTCCTCATAGAGGTTGCACTCTCCATACCGAATTTCTTAAGGAGTTCATTTGTGAACTTCGTCTGAGAGATGAAGATTCCATCCTCAGACTGTTTCACTTGAAGTCCTAAGAAATACTTGAGCTCTCCCATACTGCTCATTTCAAACTTTCCTTGCATAAGTTTAGAAAACTTTTTGCAAAGATTGTTGTCCGTTGAGCCGAATATTATGTCATCGACATAGATTTGCACCAGCAAAATCTTGCCTTTGACTTCCCTGAGAAACAATGTTTTATCTATTTTACCTCTAGAGAACTTGTTCTCAAGAAGAAACCTAGATAAAGTCTCATACCAAGCTCGTGGAGCTTGTTTTAACCCATATAATGCTTTATTAAGAAAGTAGACATGATTGGGAAAAGTAGGATCGACAAAACCTGGGGTTGAGCGACGTATACTTCCTCTTTCAGGTCTCCATTCAGGAATGCCGATTTCACATCCATTTGATAGACTGTGAATCCTTTGACTGCAGCATACGCCAGGAACAACCTGATTGCCTCGAGCCTTGCTACTGGTGCAAAGGTCTGGCGAAATCAATCCCTTCCTCCTGTCTGTAACCTTGAGCCATCAGCCTGGCTTTGTTCTTTACGATGACACCATGTTCATCCAGCTTGTTTCTGAAGATCCACTTTGTGCCGATCACATTCTGCTTGTATGGTCTGGGAACCAGCGTCCAAACATTGCACCGTTCGAATTGATGTAGTTCCTCTTGCATGGCCAGAATCCATGCCGCATCCTTGTTCGCCTCGTCGAACTTCTTTGGCTCTACCTGTGACAGGAAGCTAAGATACAATACTTCGTTAGTTGTACCTCTTCGAGTTCTGACGCCGACACGAGGATCCCCGATGATCTGTTCTCTAGGATGATCCCTCACGTGACGGAGCTCTAGAAGTCTGGCGTCTGGTGCTTCAACTACTTCTTGGGCTTCTCTTTCTTCCAGAGATTTGTTTCATCTTGATCTTCAACATTTTCAGATGACGTGGAGGTGGACACTTTGACGTACTTAGGAGTGTCATCTTTAGCGGGCTCATCCAGACTCAGCTGTTTCAATCGTGCACCTGCATCTTCAAGAATACCACTGGAAGAGTTGCTGTGAAGCAAACTTCCTTCATCAAATACAACATTTATTGATTCTTCTACCACTAGGGTTTTTCTTATTGAAGACCCTATATGCCCGACTATGGGAACTATAGCCCATGAATATGCCTTCGAAGCATTTTTCCCCGAATTTAGTACGCGGGTACTTCTCATTATTTAGTACATAGCATCTGCAACCAAAACTCCTTAAGTAGGACATTGTTGGTTTCCTGCCTTTCAGTAGCTCGTAGGGCATCTTACGATGATGCTTGTTGATCAATGCGCGGTTTTGTGCATGACAAGCTGTGTTGACAGCCTCTGCCCAGAAGTATTACGGGAGAGAAGCGTCTTTCAACATTGTCGTGCAGGCTTCAATGAGAGTTCTATTTCTCCTCTCCACAACCCCATTTTGCTGAGGAGTGCGTGGGGAGGAAAACTCATGAAAGATATCTTGTTCTTCACAGAATTCTGTCATAGCACCAGATTCAAATTCCTGTTCGATGGTCACTTCGGATTTTGACCACGGAGCAGTTAAATTCGTTCTGAACCTGCTTGACAAAATTAGTGAAGATGTCAAAAGTATCTGACTTTCGTTTCAAAAAGAACACCCATGTAAACCGAGAGTGATCATCAACTATCACTAGCGTATATGACTTCCCTCCCAAGCTATGAACTTGCATTGGCCAAACAAGTCCATATGTAACAGGTAAAGACATCGGACAGAGTCTTTGTCTGCAATGCTCTTAAAAGTAGCCCGAGTCTGTTTGCCCATCTGGCATGCAGGACATGGGCTATCTTTGATGCACTTGATACTGGGAGCATCTCTTACTAAGTTCTTAGAAAATAGCATACTAATTGTCTTGAAATTAATATGTGCCAATCTCTTGTGCCATTGTTCACAGAGAGATGCACTGCCTGTTGCCACAAGGCATACGGGGGTAGATAAATCTACACTGAGAAAATCTAAGCAGAAGATATTTCTGCTCCTAATGCCTGATAATACCGTCTCAGAAGAGATACGTGAAATTATCAGACATTTGTCCTTGCAGAACTTAATGTCATAACCTTTGTCACATAACTGACTTACGCTGATCAGGTTATGGTTTAACCCTTCAACATAAGCCACGTCGGTGATAGAGGTTATACCGTTGGAAATCATACCGTAACCCCTGGTGACTCCTCGATCTGACCCTCCGAAGATGACTTTGGGTCCATTCTCGACTGGAGTGTAATCACGCAGCAGGCTTCTTGTCCCAGTCATATGCCGGGAGCATCCACTGTCCAAATACCAGATCGGCGTTTTGGTGGCCTTTGGACATTCCTGCAAAACAAAATTAATTTGCCTTAGGAACCCAATCGAACTTGGGTCCTAGATTCCTGGTTAGCACACTCCCCCTCGGAAGGTTAACCCTACGAGTGGTCGGCCTCGCATTGCTAACATGGGGAGTCTCGTAGTACCTTGGATTAAAACCAACAATCCACGGCAAAGTGACCGACTTTGCCACAGCACCAACAGTCGAACCTGTTGTATCTCTTCCGAGGCTCCTGCCTTACCCTGGGAACATAGCGGGTATAGCTGGGGCCTTGGATCTGGAGGTGGAGGCCTCATGGTGATGGGCAGTCACATGACTTTGTCACCTTCTGTATAACATGCTTGACTTTTGGTGCCTGCTTTCCATTATGGCCGCTAGAGAACGGACCATAATTTATCCATGTGGATTTCCTCATAAGGTGCCTTGAAGGCACTCTCAACGAAGTTCCCGGGGAAAGTTCAACCATCATACCGGCTCTTTGGCTTTGCAACCGAGGGCCGAAAAATGATGCCCAAATGTTGACTCAAAGTCATGTTGGTTGCACGGAAAGCCAGGCTTTCTGAACGCAACAGGACTAAGAGGAGCCTTGCCCTTTTCACCAGCAGAGGCCTTCTTGGCGGCCTTATTCTTCCTCTGGTTCTTGTTTCTCCTGGAAGAGGAACCAGATACCCCTGCATGCCCCAAGCCAGCTCCTTTGGCCTGAGCAGAGAAGGTATCAATGACTGGAAGAACTGTTTTTGGCATGGAGAAGCTCTTGACGATCTTCTTTTTCTGCCGCAAGTAGTTCTTCCAACTTGTTGACTTCCTCCTGCTTTAGATCAAGAAGCTTCAAAGACTCTGAATGCTTTGAGGTCAGGTCAAGGTGATCCTGTCAGAGAGAGATCAAACTAGTGACCTCTTCCCTTAGGGAAACACACTCGCCCTTAAGGAATTTTACTTCCTTTTTCTCAGCCTTCAGTCTCTTTCGGCACTCCTCGAAGGTGTTGAGCAGAAGCTCATACTTCTCGAGGAGCTCAGCTTCGCGGGCCGAAAGGCTATCCTCAGGTTCATCGTCCTGAGGCTCAGGATCAGAGTCAGAGTCGGAGAGAGGGGTGTGAGCGTTTACCTTCCCAGAAAATGGGGGACATTCTCCTTCTGAGTCGGAGCGACCCACCAGCCCGAAGTAGGCTTCTTCATCATCACTGGAGTCTGAGGAATCAGACTCACTTAGTGTCTTTGGCCTTCTGGCGATGTAGCTCCGCTCCTTCTTCTTATCTCTGGTGGATTTGAGCTCCTCACCATTTCCCTTTTCTCTTTTGCTTTGATAGCAGTCGGCCACGACGTGTCCTGGCTTATTACATCCAAAGCAAATAATGTCAGAAGAACGATGTTTGTTGGGTTTAGATGCATACCTGTCAGAAGAGTAGTTTTTCTTCTGATGTCTGGAAGAGGAGCCGTCTCTCTTTCTTTGATTCCTCATCTTGAGGAACTTCTTGAACTCTCGAGTGATGAGGGAGAAATCCTCCTCCGACAGTTCTGAGCTGGAGGAGCATGGATCGGAGTCCTCCTCCTCATCCTTTTTCCTGGCACGGTACGACACCGTACTCTTCCCTTTTCTGGAATGACTGGCTTTTAGAGCCACAGTCTTTTCTTTTGCAGCAGCCTTTTCTGCTTCTTCCTCAGCTTTCCTGGTGTTCAGCTGAAGCTCATAGGACATCAGCTTCCCAAACAGAATTTGAGGATCAGTTTCTGCCAGTCTGCCAAATTCTCTGATGGCGCAGATCTTAGTGTCCCATTCCTTAGTAAGGGACCTAAGGAATTTGTCATTGAGTTCACCATTAGTGAGCACTCTTCCGTACCCCTTGAGGGCGTTGACAATCTTTAGGAAGTTCTCGTAGGTGACCCCGATCTCTTCCTTCGGCCCTTGTCTGAAGGCCTCATACTTCTGGTTCAGGAGGGATCTCCGATCATCCCTCACTTCATCTGTGCCCTCCATTAGAATGATCAGACACTGCCAGATCTCCTGAGCTGTCCTGCAGTTGCTGAAGTTCTGCATCATCGAGTCATCAACTGCGCTGACCAGGATGTTTCTTGCCTTCATGTCAAGGCCCACTAGGACCATCTCATCCTTGTCCATTTCAGAGAGTGTCTTCGGCACTTTCTTGGTGGGATCAATAGTGGAGGCCTTAGTGGGGACATAAGATCCCTCCAACACGATCATGAAAAGTCAAGGGTCCACTGCTTCCATGTAGAACTTGATCCTTTCCTTCCAGATAGGAAAGTTGAGTCTGTTGCACACTGGGATCTTGCCGGAGTACTTGAGCCCGTCCATAGTAGATGTATGTCTCCTTGTTGACACTAGTGGCAGGATTCAACTCAAGGTGTTAACCTCTTTGCTGAGCAACCTCGCTTTGATACCACTTGAAAGTCCAACTAGTGTCAACTATGTGCACCTATGGGGGGGGGGGGGGGAATAGGTGACGTGTGGTTCTTTTGCGGAATTTACGGATGTACCTGCACAATAAAAACAAAAAGCACAGCACACAGAATACACAGCAAATTTATAGTGGTTCCCCGACTTGGGTACATCCACTTTCCCCCTTCGACCTATCTCCCCAACAAGGGACGACTTGGTCACTTCTCCAACGGGATTGAAATCCAATCCTGCACTAACGGAAGGAGCCCTTCCACACGTGAGAGTCAACACTCCCACAAAACGGGTTGCACCCAGCCCTTACAACACGGAACAAAAGTTCCTTTACAACGAAATTAAATGTAGAGTGTACACGTGATACAAACTTCTTTTGGAGACTACGGTGTTCCTCTTTGTCCGACGACGTGTTCTTGAAGTCGATGAAGAGTCTACAACCTTGGTCTCTCTTGGAGAGGATCTCCCGGAACCGGCGGCGGTAATCCGAGCGGCGGCTTGGTTCGGAGTCGGCGGCAACGAAGTTGCGCAGCTGCAGTGCTTTGAGATCCAAACTTCTTTGCGAAGCAAACTAGGTCTACCAACGGTCACTCTAGGATCGGTCGTCTCGATCGATTCGGACGGGGGAGTTTTTCCCGGTCAACAAATCGAGAGACAAGAGATCTCTGGATAGACACGTGAGACGCAAGCTTTGCTAGGCTTCTATCGCCGGAGATCGGGAAGAGGAACGATCAGCAGCGGCGACGTATTTGCCCGAGCGCGACGGCTGGCGGCGGAAGGAGTTCGCGATTTTAGGGTTTTACTTGCTCGGCTTCTTTCTTGGTGGTATATTCCGTTTAAAATACCTGTATATAAATACTGTAGAAGTTTTCCAATATGACCGTTTGTGGGACCCACAAAAGAAATCCCTAAGTTCGGTTCAAACTAGTCCAAAGGCAGAATCCGGTCCAGCAGCATCCTGAGAAAACGCCAAGTGAAAATCGGCGAGAAACCCAGGCGATTCTCGACGAATCGGCGAGAATCACCAAGTGATTCTCGACGATTCGTCGAGAATCGTTTGTGATTCTCGTCGAATCACTTATTGATTCTCAACGAATTTTACTTTGTATACATGGGCTGCTTGGCCACTGGTTCGGCGGGAATTACTAGTGATTCTCGCCGAATCTTACTTGGCACCATTTTGAGGTGGCCAGAAGGAGTCGGCGAGAATCACTAATGATTCTCGTCGATTCGGCGAGAATCACTAGTGATTCTCGCCGAATCGGCGAGAATCACTTGGTGATTCTCGTCGAATATGCCTTGGACGAATTTTCGTCTTCCACCCAGGAGCTGCTCCTTGATCCTCCCTGCTCCTTGTCTTCTCTTGCATATGAACGGCCCTGTACTTGAAAGTAAGTGCACTCCAATAGAGAGAGTACACATAGGCCAACACACTGATCTGCTCAACGAGGGATTACGTCGTGCAGACCCGTGTATATTGACCTACTGCACCCTGACATTGGTGTGCACTTAGCGTGGAGGAACTGCAAGCACAACTTGAAAGAGTTTATCAAATACATAGTCTATTGACCTTAGCTTGTCCAGGGGCTTCTTCAAATCAGGTACATTGTGGATACAATACCCAACACTAGTAGAGGGAGGTCGGTGGCGGGCACCCTCATAAGGTCGCTCAAGTTGCGCTTTTCGTAGAGCGCGGAGATCGCAATATGGGCATGGCGAGTTATCCGCGGGCTCTTCCACGAAGGGAGCGCGGTGGATAGGCGGACGTGTTTGTTCTTGCTATGCCAGTGGACCATAGGGTTCCCCCTAAGATCCTTCTAGCTGATGCCAAAGCCACTCATGGTGAAGCTTTCAGAAGAAGAGTAATCCGCCGCGGGATCCCCTTCCTCCTTCCTCTTCCTTGCGACTGCTTCTTTCTTCTCCTTCTGTGTATTAACAAAGCCGCTAGGCATCTGCGGCAAGTTGGCGGGTACCGCCAAGGTCGCTGCAAAAAACAGATGGGTTAAACACCAAGGTCGCGGCGGATGCAAATGCTGAGTTCGGAAGCTACTTACTCCATTCGGGCATAACGTCCACTAAGCTCGCCAGTAGCGGAATGTAATGCTCGATGTCAAGCCTGGCGTTGGCCAAGAACTCGACAATGGCGGATTCCAAGTCATCCATTTGCACGCTTTTGAAGGCGGAGTCCGCGCGCACCTGCGGATATGTGTGCGCGAACCCTAGGTCGCCCTCAAAGATCAGGAACCTAGAGGTCCAGTTGTGGATCTTTTTGGGAAGGCCCACAACCTTCATCCCCCTGCAGTAGAAATATATCACCCCCTTGTAGGGGCGGCCTCCAGAAGCGGTTATGGAGCGGACAGAGAATATCTTGCGAAAGACATTCATCGAAAAAGCGATCTTTTCAGATCGTAAATAGGAGATGAAGCTGCAGATCGCAGCGAGTGTGTTCGGTGCAAGCTGGCCAGGCACCATTCCATAGTGCTCAAAGATGTCGGCGAGTTCCCATAGAAGCGGAAACTTGAATACGCTATCAAAGTGGTCCACTGGGATGGCGATCTGGGTTGCGGTTGAGAAGTTTAGCCTTTCTTGATGGGCGGGAAGGCGGACAAGGATATTCGAATTCGCCATCTTCTTCTCGACAAAGGCCCCCAGGTCGGCCTCTGTCAATGTGCACTTTCGGTGGTCGGCGGAGTGGAAGGCGACAGCAGCATCAGTATGCGCTGACAACATTTTGCAGGCCGCAGGGTTCCTTTTACTTCAGCTGTTTCCTGCATAAAAGAAAGCGGAAGGCCCTATTTATAGCAAAAGGGTCTGACAGCATTTTGACCAGGCCGCACAGCTCGCAGTTTCAATCCGCACAGTCCGCAAAAAATTAAAGCACAGCCAAACAATAACGCGGATACAAGCACAGATTCACATGCCAAGGAAAATTCAAAGCAAAAAAGTTGTGGCCGACACAATTTTTTGTCCGCCCAGATCGCGCTTTTTCCTCCCGGCAGGTCACAAGGAGCGGATACAATTTCAATCCGCTTAGTTCGCAGTATTTCCCACCTGCAGGTTAAATAACGAGAAGCGGACACAGCATTAGTCCGCACAATTCGCCACAGATCACGCCAAGGATTAAGCTACATAATTTGCGGATATATAATCTGAGTCCGCACAGATCGCAACAGAGTCCAATCTACAACACAGCATTGTTTGAAACACAATTATACAAACAATTATACAATTAAACAAATAAAAGCTCGTGGCATCGCGGACTCAGCGGTCCCTAGTCTCGGTCCGCACAGGCCTTTCCGCCCTATCTCTGCATAAGTGAGCTGCTTGGTCGCTTATCTGAAGAATCTCGCTATACACGCGGCAGAGGTGATGATGAATAACGTTTATGGTCCGGTGCATATGGGCAGCTTCCCGATCTACCCGACTGAGGGGCACCATTGGCTCCGCCGCCGGCCTCGGCTCCTCATCCGCAGCCTGTTGGACACCGCCTGCCGGTGCGACGATCTCTGGAGCAGCGCGATCTGACAATCGCGGCCTCTGCTCAGCAGCCCGCTTACCCTTTTCTTCGCGCAATGACGCCAAGTGCTTGCCCTTATAGAATCGGACATCATCCATGAGCCTCTTCTTCTCCCTTTCAGACCTCTCCAGCGCCCTCGAGATGCTGGCGATCAGGTCTTTTAATGCTTTCTCGCGCTCTGCGGATGCTTTCTCACGTGCCGCGGACGCATTCTCGCGCTCCTCTGACTTCTCTAACTCTGCTTTAACACATTGCATTTCAGCATGGAATTTCTTCTCTAACTCTTATAATGTTCAGGCTGGGCAGCTCATCCCCCGCGGATTCCACATGCGAGGCCGGGTCAGCACCAGTATTCGGTGTTACCACGATCTCGCCACTCTCGATGGAGCCCGACGGCGACTTTCTACCTGCAACAAACAAATTCAACTCCACATTTAAAGGCAGTTCGCGGCGGACTCAAAGAAAGGATAAAAGATCACATTTGGATATAGCCGCAGCGAGTCGCCGACTATCAAAAAAGACAGGCCGCCTTGCCCGCTCCGGGTCAAAAACGCTTAACCGCTTCTTCCATTCGCGATGAACCTTTGCTCTTTTCTCAGCAGCCAAACTTTTTGAAACCACAATATCGTCCGTCTCGGTGATGATTTTGATTGGTCTTGACGTCCGCGGCAGCGACCTGTAAAGCCACTGACGCTTAAAGTATTTTGGCGCCGGTTGAAGTTTACCTGACCGCAGTAGCTCCGCAGCAGTCTGCAGATCCTCAGCGGTTTTATCCGCCACGACCTGCTTCGAGGCCGCCACCGCAGCAACATGAGCAGCAATTTGTTTCTTCTGCTCCTCTATCATCTGCTTCAGCCTCTCCCTCTCTTCTTCCTCCGCAGCGGACAAAGAAGGGAGTTCGCTATCTTTTTTCCCAGTGTCTTCCGCCTCAGATTGCTGCAGACAATCAGCAGGAATTCGTTGATTAGATCTATTTCGTTGACGTCTATAGAGTTAAGCATTTCATTAGTGGTTAGACTGACCGTGGAGAGGGAATTATCCCCCTGAATTTGGGCTTCCGGTGTGACCAGATCGCTGTCAGGAACTTCTTTGTCTCGCGGTCTGTGTTGTAAGTCCGCATCCCCAGTCCGCTTGGAGACATTCTTCTCCTTCATCGCGCGTAGTTTCTTCTCAACCTGCTCGGCAACGGTCGCCCTATCAATCTTCCTCTTCTTTCTTTTAGCTATCTTCTCAGCAGAATCTGCAGGGGGCGCCCCTAAGTTGGGCTGGCTTTCGCAGACAGCCTCGGGGTTCACAACAGTCAATGCCTTTGAGGGCGCATCGTCTTCTCCCTCAGTCCGCCTATCTTCTTCATCCAAGTTAACAATGGGCACCTGGGCATTGGGAGAAGATATGTCAGCCTCAATGTGTTCACCAACGGTGTCCGCCAAGGTTGCAGTTTTCTGGGAAGGGGCAGAGTACGACAGGGTCACCATCTTTTCACTTCTCAGTGGTTCAGCGTTGACTGCGGCATTCTCGCGAGCAGATATATCGGCACGGTGGACTGCTTTCTCCGCAGGCTTTTGGCTGTGGGAACTCTCTCCTATAGGGCGAACAGGATCCTTTCTTGTCGACCTCTTTATTATCTTCTTGGTCTTTATAGGCGTTGTCAATGCTGAGTCGCCTTTCGCAGTGAGACTAGAGAAGAAAGCTCCGAGCCTTGCCATGCCGGACTGGAAGGTGGAGACCGCAAGTGGTGAATAGCGCCCCGTGTCGATCGGGATTCTCAACAGTTCCAGGCCCTCTAGCGATATTTATAGCGCTGGCGGCATTTACGAGGCTTGCGGACTCGGCGGTTAAGAAAACATTTTCGAAGTTTTCTGGAAACTTAAAAATGTGCGGGGATTATGTTAACCCCTCAGTCCGCAACATCCTACAAGATGCCAAAACCCCCCTTTTCAACACTCGCGGACTCGATTTGGCAGTCCGCCTAGTCCGGCAAAGTAACCAATCGGACACCATGGTACCCCAGCAGCGGACTCAAGGACCTGTCCGCTCAGTCCGCCATGACTTGGGATATCGGATTCTCTACAACGGCAGACGCAGTGCCTCGTCCGCCCAGGCCGCCGCTCTCCAGCAGGATCGCGCCCAGCAGCAGTGAAGGCTCCAGTCCGCGAGCCCAGTCCGCCCCTTCTGCGCGGACTGGCGTGTTCTTTCTTTTTGCTTCCCGTCACCGCTGCCCGGTTCTCCTGTACCCCGGGCAGCCGGTTATTTTAGCCTTGCCCGTTTGGGCAGGCCCCCTATCCTATAAATAGGGGTGAGGTGGTGCACCCAAGGCACGTTGACTCGGACCCAGGAGCCTACTTGTTACAGGCTGCGGACTCGAATCTTGTGCCTTGCGGACTCCCCCTCGCTCTGCTCTTGTCAACCTTTTCCTTTCACTTGTAACCGAGCCTTTCTTCAATCAAAGGAAAGCCCGTCGCAAGAGAGGCATTCAGGCCGCGACGGGCGAAGTCTGTGGTTATCGTGGCTCACAGCCCTGCTGTTCTTCCTGCCCTCATCCGCTTAGTAGATTACAACTCGCAGTCTCTCTATTCCCCGGTGTTCGAACCATTAGCTGGTGGTGCTCGACCCCCCCTTTGTGTTTTCGTGCATCAACAGTTTGCTAGCCGGCGAGAAGAGGAACAGGGTTGTTCGCGGGAGGAGCGGCGGTGATGAAGAAGACGAATTGTTTTCTCGAGAAGAAGATTTTGAAATCTGGGATTTGGATTTTTCTTATTTACATAAACCCCAAATCTTGATGATTAAGGAAAGAAATAACAAAAAAATACCTGAAGTATGGCGATTTGAGTGTCCAGTGCCAATATAAAAATTTGAACTTTGAGAAAATTTTGCATCTGATTTCTCGAGTGAAAGATATTTCTCAAGAAGAAGCACACCAGTTCTCGAGTAGAAATATCGTTTCCAAGAAGCAAATTTGATGTTCTCGAGAATAGACAAAGGACTCAAGTAATGATGTTGTTCTCGAGAACTGAAGTCCTGACTTAGAATATTCTTGATTTTTATAAAGTAATCTGATTCTGAACTTTGCTGTGTGGCCCTTTTCTTCAGCATTCCTTATTAAGCATGTCAAGTTCTGTTTTGAAGAACAAGAACTTTGCCTCGTCTAGTGGCTTTTTGAATATATTTGCAACCTGCATGTCAGTTAGAACATACTGGAGATTGATGTCTCCATGCTCCACATGCTTCCTGATGAAATGGTACCTCATCTCTATGTGCTTTGTCCGGCTATGAGAGATTGGGTTGTTGGCTATTGAAATTTCACTGGAGCAGTCACAGAACAGTGTGATGTCTGTGACCTTCAAGTTATAGTCTTCAAGTTGACTCTTGATCCAAAGTAATTGTGCACAACAACTGCCTGTAGAAATGTACTCTGACTCGGCCATTGAGATTGCAACACAATCTTACTTCTTGTTATTCCATGAGATAGGTCTCCTTCTAAGGAATTGGCAAGTCCCAGAAGTGCTCTTTCTATCATCTTTACTACCAGCATAATCTGCATCTGAAAATCCAATTAGCTCGATATCATTACTCCTTGTCTATCATAAGCCAAGATTTGGTGTCCCCTTAAGGTATCTCAAAATCCACTTTGTAGCAGTGTAATGAGATTTCTTAGAGTTCATCTGATATCTAGCACACACATATGTTGAAAACATGATGTCTGACCTACTAGCAGTAAGGTAGAGCATGGATCCAATTATGCTTATGTACTTTGTTTCATCAAAAGGTTCCCCTTTCTCATCCTTGTCTAGATACATAGCTGAACTCATTGGAGTACTCATAGAGGTTTCATTCTCCATTTCGAATATCTTAATTAACTCTTTGGTTAACTTCATATGAGAGATGAAAATTCCATCCTCAAATTGTTTCACCTAAAATCCTAAGAAATACTTCAGCTCTCTCATACTGCTCATTTCAAACTTCCCTTGCATGAGTTTGGAAAACTTCTTGCAAAAGTTGTCGTCAGTAGAGCCAAAAATGATGTCATCGACATAGATTTTCACTAGCAAAATCTTGTCTTTTACTTCCCTAAGAAATAATGTCTTGTCTATCTTTTTTCTTGTGAACTTATTCTCAAAAATAAAGTTAGACAGTGTTTCATACCAAGATCGTGGAGCTTGTTTCAAACCATATAGCACTTTAAATAATAAATAAACAAATTCAGGATGTTCAGGATCAACAAAGCCTGGAGGTTGTTCCACATACTCTTCTTCCTTTATGTCGCCATTAAGGAAAGCTGACTTCACATCCATTTGGTAGACAGTGAAGCCTTTGAGTGCAGCATATGTAAGGAAAATCCTGATTTCCTCCAGTCTTACCACAGGAGCATATGTCTGATCGAAGTCGGTCCATTCTTCTTGTTTGTACCCTTTGGCGACGAGTCTAGCTTTGTTCTTCATTATGGTTCCATCTTCGTGAATCTTGTTCTGGTAGACCAACTTTGTTCCAATTACATTCTTTCCTTTGGGTCTTAGCACAAGCTTTCAAACTCGGCAACGTTTGAATTGATTTAGTTCATCTTCCATTGCCATTACACAAGATGCATTCTTGTTTGCTTCCTCAAACTTCTTTAGTTCAACCTGCATGAGAAAGATCAAATACAAATTCTCATTAGTTGTACCTCTCCGAGTTCTGACACCATCACAAGGGTCTCCTGTGATTTGATCAATTGGGTGATCCTTCAATTATCTGAGCTCTAAAGTCCTTATAATGGGAGCTTCCTCTACCATTGGAGTGACTTCATTAGCTTTAATGACATCTTTATCATGGTGATCAACCTCTCCAATTGGGGTTGGAATGGTGATCTTGATGAACTCTTGACTTTTTTTCTTTAACTGGATCATTCAAGCTTAATTCCTTTAGTCTTGAACCTGCATCTTCAACAAACACACTAGAAGAGCTGCTCTGTAGCAACCTCATCTCATCAAATACAACATTAATAGATTCTTCTACGGCCAGGGTTTTCTTATTAAAGATCATATATGCCTTACTATGGCTACTATATCCTACGAAAATACCATCAAAACTCTTTTCACTGAATTTAGTGGTGTGATACTTCACATTGTTAAGTACGAAGCATTTACTACCAAAGATTCTAAAATATGAAATAGTCGGTTTCTTGCCCTTTAGTAGTTCATAAGGATTTTTATTATGGTTCTTATTTATGAGTGCTCTATTTTGCACGTGACAAGCAGTGTTGACGGCTTCAGCGCAGAAGTATTCTGGTAATGAGGCATTACTCAACATGGTTATGCTGGCCTCTATGATTGTTCTATTCCTTCTCTCAGCGACTCCATTTTGTTGAGGAGTACGAGGAGAGAAAAACTCATGAAAGATACCTAAGCTTTCACAGAATTCTGTCATGGCCCCATATTTGATCTCTATTCCATTATCACTTCTGATTTTGACAATTGAACAGTTGTATTAGTTCTGGATCTGCCTGACAAAATTAGTGAAAATATCAAAAGTATCTGACTTGTGTTTTAGAAAGAACACTCATGTGAAACGAGAGTAGTCATCTACAATAACCAGTGTATAATCCTTACCTCCCAAACTTCTAATTTGCAGGGGACCGAACAAGTCCATATGAAGTAGGTGTAAACACCTATTAGAACCTTTGCCAATAATACTTTTAAAGGTACCCCTTGTTTGCTTGCCTTTTATGCATGCGTGACAAGGTCTATCTTTAACATACTTAAGGTTTGGTGCATCACATACTAAATTAAGAGAAAATAATTTATCAATAGTTTTGTAACTTATGTGTTAATCTCTTGTGTCATTGGTCACTAAGAGACGCACTATCTTTTGCCAAAAAGCACACTGGTGTAGAAGAGTCTATGCAAATGAAATTTATGCAAAATATGTTTCTACTATGAGTGCCTGATAGAATCATTTCTAAGTGAACTACCGATTTTATCAAGCACTTGTCTGCATGAAATTCTACTATGTATCCTTTATCACAGAGCTGGCTTATTCTTATAAGATTATGTTCTAATCCTTCAACTTAAGCCACATCTGAGAAGGATATACTGCCGTTAGTGATCATACCATAGCCTTTTGTGATTCCCCTGTCAGAACCTCCAAATATATCCTTTGGCTCGTTCACAACTGGAGAGTACTTCTGAAGAAGGCTTCTTATCCCAGTCATGTGCCGAGAGCATCCGCTGTCCAAATACCAAATTGGCATTTTGTTGGCTTTTGGACATACCTGCAAAAATAGAGTCAATTTACCTTAGGAACTCAAACGTGTTTGGTTCCTTGGTTATTTGTCAGCATGCTCCCCCTAGGAGTGTTAATATTACGAGTGGTCTGCCTCGTATGATTAACTAGAGGAGTTTTAAAACTTCTGGGATTAAAACAGCAATCTACGACAAAGTGACCAACTTTCCGGCAACACCAATAATCAAACCTGTTGTAACTTTTCCAAGTCTCCTGCTTGACCTTTTGAACGTGTGGTCTCATAGGGGCGGCTGATCTGGAGGTAGAAGCCTCATGATGATGGCATTCACATGCATTTTTCACCTCCTTTTCCTTGGGTACAACTAGCTTGGCCTTAGGATCCTTCTTTATATTATGGCCATGAATGTATGGACCATAGTGTTTCATTTGTATTTCCTCATAAGGTGCCTTGAATACACTTTCACCAAAGTTTCGGGGACGAGTCCATACTTGGTACCGTGACTTAGGCTCTACATAAATAGGCATGGCCAAATGACTGTAGGATGAATCAAAATCAAACTTGTTTGTTGGGAATATGACTTTCTTAAATGACGTTTGATCTAGAGGAGCTTTCCCCTTCTCCTTGGCTTAAGATTTCTTGACAGCCCTATTATTTCTTTGATCTTTATTCCTCCTAGAAGATTTACTAGGAGCAGCCTGATGGCCTAAGCCAGCTCCTTTGGCTAGAGCAGAGAATTCAACAACAAATGTAGGGAATGTCTTGAGCTTGGAGAAACTTTCAACAAGTTTCTTTTCAGCGGCAAGTTGTTCTTCCAATTCCTTAATAATTTTCTCTTTCAGGTTTAGGTGCTCGAGAGATTTATTGTATTCTTCGATTGCGGCATGGAATTCCTCTCTGAGTGAGTCCATCTTTGTGAATTCCTCTATAAGAGTGCTCTCCTCAGCCTTAAGAGATTTGAACTCCTTGGCCTGAGTTCTAGCGGCTCTTCGACATTTGTCGTAAGCCTTGATTAATTCCTTGTATTGAGTCATGAGTTCAAACTCATCATCAGAAGAGTGGTCCTCATGAACATAATCTAAGCATCAGATTTTGAGAGAGGGGTGTGAGCGTTTACCTTCCTAGTGTACTGGGGTTCTTCTTCATCGTCTGTCTATGTCATCAGCTCAAAGTATGATTCCTCTTCCACACTTGGCTCAGATGAGTCAGAGTCACTGAGAGTCTTGGCCTTCTTGGCTACTAGGCTTCTTTTCGATTTCTTTTTACTATAAGAGGACTTATTTTCTTCTCTTCTTCTACCCGCTTTCTTCTTGTGCGGACAATCAGCAATTACATGCCCTTTCTTATTACAACAATAACAAACAATGTCAAATGAAATATGTTTATTCGGTTTGGAGTTATACTTGTCGTGACTACTTGAGCCTTTCTTATGACAATCACCATCGTGATGTGATCTTCCGAAGGAAAAGCCTTTGCCTTTCCATTTCTTCTTCTTTCTCAGGAACTTTTTGAACAGTCTAGAGAGTAGGGAGAACTCTCCATCTGATAGTTCTGAGCTTGAGGTGCTTGGCTCTGAGTCCTCCTCTTCACTTTCTTCCTGTGTAGGAGCAAGAGATGCAACTTTAACCTTCCTTGAGCTATTTGCCTTTAGTGCGACAGACTTCTCCTTCGATGAGGATCTGCTTCCCTCTTCTTCATCTTTTCTTATATTTATTTGAAACTCATATGACATCAGCTTCCCAAAGAGGTTCTGAGGATCAATCTCAGCTAGCGTTCCAAACTCCCTTATGACACATATCTTGTTGTATCATTCCTTTGTTAAGGATCTTAGGAGCCTATCGTTTAATTCTCCGTTGGTGAATACTCGGTCATAGTTCCTCAGGCCGTTGACAATCTTGAAGAAATTTTCATAAGTATCTGTTATGTTGTCTTTGGGGCCTTGCCTGAAGGCCTCATACTTCTGGTTCAAAAGGGATCTTCTATCATCCATCACTTCTTCGGTGCCTTCCATAAACACGATCAGTGACTGCCAAATTTCTTTGGAGGATTGGCAGTGAATGAGATTTTGTAGCATCGAATCATCGACTACACTTGTGATGATATTTTTAGCCTTCTTGTCTAGAGAGACAAGTGCAATCTCATCTTTATCTAGATCCATCAGCTTCTTTGGTACTTGCTTTGAGGAATCAATAGTGGAAGCCATCATAGGAATGTATGGGCCTTCTTCCACTATTATGAAAATCCTTGGATCCACTGCTTCCATGAAGAACTTCACCCTTTCTTTTGACATGGGGAAGTTTGTCTTTGTGTATACGGGAAGCTTAGCAAAATCCTTGACTCTGTTTATGCTTGTATACTCTTAGACAACTAGGAGCAGATCTATTCAAGGTGTTAACCTTTAGATGAACAACCTACCTCTGGTACCAATTGAAAATGTCTAGTTGTCTACCTAAAACACCTAGAGGGGGTGAATAGGTGAGTTCTGCGTCTTTTGTGGAATAAAAATTGTACGAGAGATGTGCAGAAAATAAATAAGAAAATCACAGACGACAACAAAGTTTATAGTGGTTCCCCAATCTTGGGTATATCCACTCTCCACCTCACTGATCTAGCAACACACTAGAATCGGCTACTTCACTATTCTCTTAGATTGAAAACATCCTACAACTCGGAACAACGTTCCCACAACTCGGAGTAAAACCACTCCAACAACGACTCGGAGAACAACTCCTACAACTCAGAGAATAACTCCTACAATCTCAGAGAATAACTCCTACAAGAATAAAAGGAATTCAAATTGAAATACAAACTTGTCTTCACAGATCTGACTGATTCTCAGGTTCTTCCTTCTTGAATAATTATAAAGCTCTGTCAGAAATAGTTGAGGAAGAAATCGGAGAACTCTACGATCTGAGAACGTTGGATCACCATGATCAAGGACAAGATTTGCAGATGTTGAAAAGAATGATCGATTGAATCCTTCTTGTCTGAATTTCTAGATCGAGAAGTTTGACAATGAACAACACGTCTAGTCGGCGATGGCGCTTCTCGATTTAGAATCTTGGAAATAATTCAGAATACTGTAAAATTCTTCTTCTTAGGGTTTGTCGATTCTAACATGACCTTTTATAGGTCTTACACAATGGCCCGATTACATTAATTACAATCCACGTAGAACAATCAAGAGTTAATTACATTAGAAATTAAAATTGTCTGACACTTACAGAAATTCAGAATCAGGACACCATTTCTCGAGAGAAATAAGAAATACTCGAGTATGAATTTTGTTTCTCAAGAAAAGATATAAAGTTCTCGAGAAGAATCACTTAAGGAAAATATAGAATATGAGTTCTGGTTTCTCGAGAATGAATAGACTTACTCGAGAAAAAAAAAATTTTTTACTCGAGAACAAGAAGGCACCTCGTGAAAATTTTTTGTATCTCGAGTAGAACATCTGGTTCTCAAGAACTATTCTTGGCCTTCTCAAGAAAAGTCTTCGGCTTTCTCGAGAAAAAGACTTAGAAAAATTCTGAGCTGAATTTTAAGATTACTTGAGAAAGAGTCAAGACCTACTCGAGTACTATATGGCTTTCTCGAGAACAACTTCTGCTACTCGAGTACCTGACTAGGCTATCTAGAGTAAAAACTTTAATCTTACTCAAGTAATGACTTATCTTTCTGGTGTAAAATACTTAGAAAAATTTTGTTTACTGAAAAGTGATTTTCTTCTAATAAACCAACAACCAGCCTTTCTCCCATAACTTTAGTACTTGAAAAAGAAGTGTGTCCCAATAGAGAGGTTACACATGAGTCAACACCTTGGATCACACAATGAGGGATTACACTGTATGGTGCTGTGTTTGGTAACCCATTATAAACTGGCATTGTTCTACACTTGGCAATTATAACCTGCAAGCACTCAACTTGAAAAAACATCAAATACAAACTTAATTCATCTTAAATCAAGGGTGACTTCATAAAAATATAGGTTATTGTGGATACAATACTCATCAATATATATATATATATGCAAAGAGAGTAAAGAAATAGGTTAGGACGTCACCTACATCAAACACGTTTCTAGATTGAGCGGTTAATAAAGAGGGGCCTACAGTGCAGCATGTATGCAAACCCGGGTTTCACCCAAGGCACCCTATAGCGCATGAATCTAACACATCATCGTACATCATCACATCACATGATATGGGTACTTCAATTTCCCCTAAAAGTTGCCACACAGAACTCTTGTCAAGGCCTCACCTGCTCGTGGGTCTCAAAACCTGGGCTGCCTGCAAGTTCTGACTTCACATGTCAGGATTCCTTCACATAAACAAATCGATGCTAAGAACCATTGCTTGACCACACCTGCTTGAGGGCTTCATCACCCGGGCTTGTCAAAATCTTGGCGCTCTCGTCAGTTTCTCAGAAGGGGACTTGTCTCGACGGGATACTCTCCACACATGACTTTCAAGTCACGGGCTAACCAGCCAACCATAGAGACAAAGTCGCTCCATCGCGCATCAATCAACAGACATAGCCTTTCCCGCCCTAATCCACCATTCGTTCTCGCACGAAATAAGGGGCCATCACAAACGGCTTCTTGCCACAAATGGTTTTCTAGCAAAATCCCTAAGGCTCATTATGCAACATCACCGAGTCAGACTATCGATCGCAACTACGGTTTCACCCACAATGCCTAATCCACTAGCGGAGCAGAATTTTAATGCAACATCATGTCAGGGATGGACACAATCAACCCGGTGGCTGCTCTTGGATCATGGCAACCCAAACCCCTCCCATTTCAGAGATCCGGTGCCTAAATGCTTAAAAGAAAAACAAGATAAAATGGATGCTTTGCATGCATCCTAAGGACCGAGTGGAGAAGTGTCGTTATCTTATGACTTCTCTTCCTAGCCATAGAGATCTTACTTTACACGGATGAAAATGTGTGCCTTCAAGTCCTCTCCACGGATCTGGTCTTGGTTCGACAAACGGAGCCTTAGAGCTTCGCTAATGGTGGAGAAAGTGCTTCTTCCTCCTCCAAATCCTCTCTCCAAAACCCTATCTCCCACTCAAAATGAGAAGAATGAGGGAAATCAACTTTTCATACCTACTTAAGGCTCTTAGACGGAGTGTCCTGAGCCATAGGATTACATCCCAAGAAGGATCAGACGGCCAAAACTCAGCCATTACGAAACTGCTCCCGCATGCTATCACCGCGCGGTAGCTACCTACCGCACCGCGATAACTTCCCGAGCCATCGATCAGAAAATAATACAGCACTATCGCCTGCGGTAGCAATACTGTTGTGTGGTAGCTCACTCAATGCTTTCATCTCCACACAAGAAGGCTACCGCAAAGAGGTAATTAGCTAATATCACGTGCTACCACTCGACATACTCGACGCCTACTACTCAATGCACTCAACGCCTACCACTAAGCGCCTCCACTCAACGCCTGAAGGCTACCACTCAGTTACCTACTGTCGTGCGGTAATGCCCTGAGCCTCAAGTCCAAAAAACTGGGGTGTTATAACTCCTCCCCCCCTTAAAATAATTTCATCCTCGAAATTTAGCATGTAAACAAACAACAAAGCATACCTGTTGCAAAGAGATTTGGAAAGTCTTCCCACATCGCTTGCTCACGCTCCCAGGAGAATTCATCTTGCCCGTAGTTATCCAAGCACAGTTTTACGAGATTTACCTCTTTATTTCCCAATTGTCGAACTTCTGAATCCTCTATGTTGATTGGATAGACTTTTGTCCTCAAGTCCTCTTCTACGGCACCGTTGTTTACTCAACCACAATATTTATCTCCACCAAGGCTTTCCATAGAACTGAAACATGGAAGAGATCATGTAATCCACTCAGGTCTGGATACAATGCAAACTGATAGGCTGCTTCTCCAATTAATTCCTCAACTTCAAACGGCCCCAAAAACCTCGGACTCAACTTCTGGAGTCGACGAATCCGCAAAACACCTTTGAATGGCTTAATCTTTAGATACACCCAGTCGCCTATCGTGAATTCCACATTCCTGTGGCGCACATTGAAATACTTCGCTTGCTGATC
This sequence comes from Platanthera guangdongensis, assembly GCA_039583875.1. NCBI lineage: Eukaryota > Viridiplantae > Streptophyta > Magnoliopsida > Asparagales > Orchidaceae > Platanthera > Platanthera guangdongensis. The sequence continues at coordinate 67,669,925 of CM077159.1, forward strand.
CTAAGCAAACTTCATGCGCTCCTGAATTATTCGCACCACCTCGCAAGCATCAGCCACCACCTCCTTTCCCAAATGTTTGGTGTCTCTAGCCTCTATCCATGACATCGGTGTTCGACATCGCCTTCCATACAAAGTCACGTATGGTGTCATCTTGATACTCGCCTGGAAACTATTATTGTAGGCAAAACCCATGAAAAGGAGATCTTCCCACCTCTTGCCAAATTCAAGGGTACGGTACAGATTCTCAGCATATCCTCCATTATACGATTCATCATTTCCGTTTGACCATCGGTTTGAGGATGGAATATCGTACTAAACTTGAGCTTTGTGCCCAGACTTTTGTGTACCAATCTCTAGTATTTGGATGTGAAATGTCCATCATGATCACTAACAATACTCTTTGGAATTCCGTGCAACCGCAAAATATTGCAAACGTATAGTTCTACCAGCTTTTCCATGCTGTCCTCCTTCCGATTCGGGATGAAGTGAGCCACTTTGGTCAAGCGATCTACTATCACCCAAATCGCATTATTACCCTTCTGCGACCGAGGTAAGCCATGCACAAAATCCATGGAGATGTTATCAAATTTTCACTCAGGGATAGGAAGAGGATTCAGTAACACGCTCAGCTTTTGACAATTAGCCTTCACTAAGGCACAAGTTTGGCACTAACTCAGATACAAAGCTACATCCCGCTTCAAATAAGGCTACCAAAAGGATTTCTTCATATCCAAGTACATCTTTGTACTGCCCGAGTGAATGGAGTACTTCGTGAAATGGGCCTCAAACATTAACTCCTCATGGAACTTTCCGAACTACAGTATACATACCCTTTCATCCTTCTTTAAGATCCCACCAACCATCTCCTATATATTAACCTCGCCTTTTTGAGCTTCCCCCACAAATGGTTAGAACTCTGCATCCACATTGGTCACTTCCTGGATACAATTTGATAAGTCTCTTTGCAACTTGATCCAGTTCAACCGAGCCAGGCTAGACTCGCCTCTTGCTATACATTTAATGTCGAGGGACTCAAAGTCTCGCACCAATCGCTCATCATGAGCTTCAATCCAATTCCCTTATCTAGAATATTTCCTACTCAAGGCATCGGCCACCATGTTAGCATTACCTGATGTATACTAAATCGCCACGTCGTAGTCCCTAAGGAACTCGACCCACCTGCGTCGCCGCATGTTCAAGTCTTTTTAATCTAGAAGATACTTTAGGCTTTTGTGGTCCATGAAGATCTCTACCTTTGCACCGTACACGTAGTGACATCATTTCTTTAACGCAAAAATTACCGTCGCCAAATCCAAGTCATGGATGAGGTAATTATTCTCATAAGGTTTCAACTATCTATACCCAAAGGCTATCACATTGCCATGTTGCACTAGTATGCAACCCAAACTGCAACTTGACGCGTCACTGAAAATCTGAAATCCTTCAGTCCCTTTAGGGAGACTTAGGATTGGAGCCGACATCAACCTTTCCTTCAAGGTATCAAACTCTTGATTGCACTCTTGAGTCCACACAAACTTCCTGTCCTTACAAGTCAGAGTAGTGAGGGGCAGAGCTATCCGCAAAAAGCTTTCCACAAATTTACTATAATACCTGGCTAGTCGAAGGAAACTCCTGACTTCCGTCATGGCGCTCAGAACTGGCCAATCTCTGAAGGCCTCAACTTTCGTCGGATCCACCACCACCCCATCGCCACTAATCACATGGCCCAAAAATGTCACCTTCTCCAACCAGAAATCACACTTTGAGAACTTTTCATAAAGATGGTTCTCTCTCAGAGTTTGCAAGACTACTCTCAAATGAGACTCAAGCTCCGCCTCTGATTTGGAGTATACCAAAATATCATCGAGGAAAACCCCCACAAACAATTCTAAGTGATCTCGAAACACTCGGTTCATCAAATCCATTAATACTAATGGCGCTTTCGTCAACCCGAATGGCATCACTGAGAACTCAAATTGGCCATACCTCGTACCAAAAGTTTTCTTGGGTATGTCCTCATCTCGAATCCACAACTGATTGTACCCTGACAAACAACACTGGCGCGCTCCATGGCGATGAGCTGGGTCTGATATAACCCTACTCCAACAGTTCCTACAACTGTACTTTAAGCTCGGTGTAATACCTATGTTCGTCACATGAAGTATAATAGAGGGTCCGGCTGGGGCCCCACACCATATTCCACAAACAGGCAGCGGTATTACATGTTAATATCAAAGAACTACTTGAATCCTAATGCAGAACATTCTAGCGGAAGCTTTAGGGTTGCATGAACTTATGTCAACTGAATGTCCACTGTATATAAACCACATCATTTATATATATATCAGGAATGTCAATGACAAGTACACAAAAGTTATGGCCTTAAGGCCTTACAGTTATACTTCATAAGTGTGGTTTACAAACATCGGCTCGCAGGCCGGCCACACATTAAAACAGTAAAACTTCTTTTCTCTGCCTTCGAGGGCTAGCATAGTAGCAAGCGCTTCAGCCAGCTATTTCCCGCTCGGCTCTCCAACACCTGCATAGGGACAGTCCACCATAAGGGTGGCAAAGAAGGCAACAGTCAACATTCAGCTAATCAATTTATAATAACCCTACCTCTTTCCCAGTGCAGTGGTATTCCTTCCCTGCAGGAGTAGCATTTTCACAAGCAGATATATCATAAGAATGTGCACTCACGCACAGTTCAATATATCACAAACGAATGTATCAACAGCCAAACGTTCCATGCACACAGGGCACATTTTCGGTGTACCTATTGTCAGGGTCACGCCAACATTCAGAGGTCCCAGACATAACGGTTAACTTTGAGCATTTCTAGTCTTTACGGCCCCCGGCCTGAGACTTTTGTCTTAACGGCTGCAGTCTAATACTCTCAATATATAATCCTAACGAACGCCAATAACTTAGGCCCTTGAGTTAGACAACCATAACGGGAATACAATTCAGCCTTTGATTGTTTCTCAGATCGTTAATTCAATGTCTAGTCTGACGCGTGTCAGCTTACACTTGTCTGTTCGGCACACTGGCCTTTAGGAGCTCACAGTAAACAGATTAGCCTCACAGTATCCCAGAGACAGGCTTTACAATCAAAAGGGAGTTATTGTCAGCGTTCGTCACGATTGCTTGGCGCGACCAACAGAAGTTCTCTTTTTGCGCCCAAACTCAACCCAAAACCCTACAACATCCTGCAGTGGTAGAAACACTGGTCTTTTCATAGCACATAGCACAAATAGCTCACTAGGAGCTATCGTCATTGTGATACTCACTGCCGCCCGGCAATATCCAACTGGTCTGAAATACGTGGAATTTTGAGGGTATTTTCCTAGAGTGCAAATCTCGTACTTCTTGCTATCTTCAATTCACATGTACAATCCTGCAGACCCCGTAAACTACTCGTTTATACTCGGAGTCTTCTCCTGTATGCAAAATAAACATCACCAATCGAGAACAACCTGTCCAGATGGGCTTCACACAGCATTTTTTTCAGTACTACACATTTCTGAATCTATATGCAAGACTCACTAGGGATTTCACGAATCGACCCAAAGGAATTCCCTTTTGTTTTCCACCTTTTGGTGGGGGATTCCATGCACAAGCCAAAACAAGGACTTCACTTATCCAATAAGGAAGATCGTTATCCTAGTAATCCATTTCAGAGCAATGAACGAGCTTTTATCCGGATGGAAAGGAGCGCCTCACTTTCCTCTTCACGGATCGTACTTCGACTCTTAAACCTAACCACATGATCTCCTTACCTTAGCTGGCAAAGTGTAGCCTAAGACTTCTTGTTCTCAAGAACTTCAAGATCTAAGAGAAAGAACGAAGTGAATTTATTCTCTTAAACAACTTATATCTGGAAGCTACAGCCACGCGGTATCTACTACTGTCGCGCGGTATCTACTACCGTCACGCGGTATCAAAGTCGGTTGCCACTTGGGCCAATCCACATCTCGTTGTCGCTCCAAAACAGCCTCCACCTTACTACCATGTGGCAGATACCACCGCGCATCAGTTACTACCTCTAAGAGGTACTTAAACCTGAGCTATCATCACGCATTACTCATACCGCAGCATGGTAGTCACTCAACGTCGCATAGAAATCATTGAGTTATGGCACCATGCGCTAGCCCACTACCTCCCCGTGGTAGTCCTCTCAACGCTTCGAAGCGTCGACGTTGAGTGGTACCGCCATGCGTTAGCCCACTAACGCTTCACGGTAATCCTTTCAATGCTTTGTCAAAAGTGTTGCGTGGTAACGCCATGTGCTACCTCTACTACTGCCATGGCGTAGATTCCTGAGAGGTCTGCCAATTTAATTCACAGGCTAATGGCAGCGATAACACTACCGCCACGCATTAACTTACAATTTGTCCTTTGGACTTTTGGGGCATTACACTCGGCCAACTCCTTTGGTACCATCCTAAATGGAGGATGTGACACCGGCTAGCTCTTGGCACTAACTTAATCGAGAAATCTATCTCCCATCGAGGAGGTGCTCCAGGAAGCTCCTCAGGAAACACATCTTCAAATTCTGCCACTACCGGCACTTCTTTGATTAATAGCTTGGAAATTTGAACTTCTAACAATGCTACGAAAGCTACTCCTCCCTGGTTAACTGCCTGCACCAATTGCATGGTAGAAATCAGGGAGCAGGCCACTCCACTAAGGCCCTCAAATTTGACTTCTGCCTTTCCTTCACTCCTTAGGGTCACCACTTTTGACAAACAGTCAATGTGTAATACCCCCCTCCCGGAACACAAGACATGGCACGAAGGGGCTCTTATGCCCAGAACAGTCGCCTTGCGGTAGCATTAGCACATGGGCTAACCTGTACCACAAGACGCCTATCCTGCCAGCTATAACTAATATCATCCAATGGTAACCCAACTAAACATATAATAGAAGCCCATCCACACATAAGTATAATAGGTCCAAAAGTACATCAATAAAAGAAGCTACAACAAGCTTCTAAAGTATTAGAGTACAGCTAAAACATGCCTAAAAGGCTACATCAAAATCTCTCAAAACTCACATCGGTGACTGACGATAGCGACGGCACCATCCCTTCTGGCCCTGTCGTCCTGGCCTTGTTGTCCTGCTGCATAATCTGCGGTTGCTCTACCTGGGGAGTTTCCTCCTAAAAAGGAAGACATAGCAACCATTAGTCATAAAGACTAAGTGGCTTTCACATCCGCTCCCCCGGATACTCCTCGGCACCGGGCGGGAAAGGAACAAGGGTACAATATATACATAGTAATATAAGCAGGTGCAAGCATGTGGAATAAGTACATATGTCATGAGCAGCAATAGAAGAAATGTATAACATCATTAATAGCAGACTATTCTAGCAATTCTACACGAGCTATATCAATCCATCAAGTATATCGATCTCCAACAGGAAAGTAACTTAACTTATAAGAATGCCTATACAAACTTATAAGTTAAGGATCAGCTTAACAGTAAAGTAAGTCATCGTATAGGAGTGCCCATATAAACTTATACGATGAGGATCTTGTGTATGCAATGTAATGTAATGGTATGTATGCAATGCAATGACTCACCCATGATCACGCACATGCAATCGCTATGTCGATACAGACTTGTAGTTCCCACTTTTTGAGCAGGTAGCTAACCTCTCAGGTGTCAACCGTCGTGGTCAGGCGATGACAGTACATCGAGCTTCTCTACTACTAAGTGGGCATCCACACTACCTCACTTAGGCCTCTGTATGCCTCAACGCTAAGAACACAATAGTGGAGCTCACATGCGTACTACGGCTCAGTGGGAGTCTCTGGTAGATGTGTACCGAGAACCAAGCCCCAATCTGGCCAATCTTGTGACCCAGAAGGAGCCTCGGAAAAAGCACGAGGACCAAGCCCAACTGTTCACTTGGCATGGATGGAGCCCCAGGAAATGAGCACCGAGAACCAAGCCCAACTGCCCAAGGTCTAAATGTCAACTCTTGTCGGTGTGACGACTGGAGAGCCCGTAGACCTGCCACACTATCCTTAACACACGATTAGGACACCGCGTGTCGACTCACACCGCATTCAGTTTCATATTAACATGGCACGGAAGGAGTCTCGGGAATGAACACCGAAGACCAAGCCCAACTGTCCACTTGGCACGGAAGGAGCCCCTGGAAATGAACACGAAGGACCATGCCCAACCGTCCATTTATGTCTCTTCTCAACATTATCCAAACTAGTGTGGTCAAACACCCACACTTACATCCTTTCAAAATGCTACCCGTAGGGAGACAGCACTATAAGTATTGGACTACTAAATTTATTCCGTTAAACAATTATTCACAGGGCCATAAATTAGCATCCTACACTTCATTTCCAAATGATATCAACACATTGTTAACATGATGCACATTCCTATTTGTTCAAAAAATTGAAACATTCTTACCATCCAAACTCATCAACCCATTCATTCTCTAATTTCCACCAAATCATTTTGTTTAATTACGTTTCACTTCACCATTTGTTTGCGTGGGATCTATCCAGCAATTCACATCAATCCTTCACACTATTTTTCCGCAATCTCTCTACCAACTCCTACCTTGGATTTACATAAACTAGAGAACAGAACGTGCAGGAAACATGTTGGACAGCCACTTCAATTTGGCGTTCTCTAGTCCACGAGACTCGTATGAAGACGTTTAATCATTTGTTGGAAAGTTATTTCCCAGAACAATAACTTTTGTATTCGGTCCCTCACCCAGATCAGACCGTAACACACTTGAAATCGGCTTCAAAGTCTGCTGTGTACATAATGCAATTCATGCACGTTTAGCTTGTCTGCCATCGAGTTCGATCTGTCTTTCTTGTGGCTGCAGACTTCCCCTGAAGACGTGTAACCACTTCTTGGAAAGGTATTTCCAAGGGCTACGACTTTTGTGTTTAGTCGATAGCCCAGATCTGGCCATATCACACTTGAAAATGGCCAAGAAGATCGCTGCATGCAGAACACAGATTTCTGCACGCATCTTAAGGCGGAATGAACGGCATTGGTTCATCTTCGTCGTCAAAACGATTTTCTCCAAATCACATCCAGACTTCCTCCTCCCCTATTCACTCTCATAAGGTCACTTCTCTTCATGAAACCATCCTTCATCATCACGTAGAAGGAGGGGGAGGTTGAAGACATCTAATCCTTAGGACACAAGTCCTAGCATGGCCTTTCCTAGAAAACTCCTCTCAAATCAGGACTCTCTTGAGTCGATGTCTCTCCTAAGAAATAACTAGAGATCTAGCACCAAGGGAGAGGGGAGGAAGCTCACCTCATTTCCGGCATTTCCACCATTTTCGGCAAGGATCTTGTCACTCTTCTTGGCGGTATCTTCATCTCCTCGGCGGCGACGTTTCTTCACGGGGTGTAGGTTGGCTCCAGCACCTCCTTCCTCTTCTCCAGCAGTTTTTCCCACAGAAATGGCTTGAAAGAGAATGAAAAATGGCTAGGGTTTCTTTCCCCATGTTTATGAGGAAACAACACGGGTAGGGACACCCCCCATATCCTTACTCGTGTCCTGCTCAGGTAGAGCGTCATTGACGGTTCGACTGCCGTTTCGATACACAAACACCGGTAAGGACATGCCCGTGTCTCTACCCGTGTCCAAGTGACACGGCCATGTTTCTGCTCGTGTCCTGCTCGGGACACACTTCATCGAGTTACACTCGACGCACACCGGTAGGGACACGCCCGTGTCTCTACCCGTGTCCTGCTCGGGACACACTTCATCGAGTTCTACTCGACACACATAGGTAGGTACACGCCTGTGTCTCTACCCGTGTCCTGCTCGGGACACACTTCATCGAGTTCTACTCTACACACACGGGTAGGGACACGCCTGTGTCTCTACCCGTGTCCTCATACACACGGGTAGGGACACGCCCGTGTCACTACCCGTGTCCTTCTCTGGAACAACTCGAGTGATTGACTCGAGTGCTGGTTGGATACACACGGGTAGGGACACGCCTGTGTCTCTACCCGTGTCCTACTTTGGACTGACTTCACCCCCCCCCCCCCCCCGTACACAAGTGTAAGCCTAGCTGCCAGCACTCTCTGAGCCCAAGTCAGCTCTCCTGACTCAAAAGCGCGCATGAGGGGCCTAGCGCGAATCGTGATGTTACAAATCCTATAAAAAAAATAAAGATTTCGTTCCCTAAATCAGGCTAAGGCTATGGGGAGAGAAAAGCATGACATAAATTAAAAGTATGCTTTTTTAAAAAAAATTTACCTTGATGAAACAACTCCGGGTAGCGCTTTTGCATCAAGTCCACCGACTCCCATATATACTCCTCTTTCCCATGATTTGACCACAGCACCTTTACCAAAGGAACACTCTTGCGGCACAAAATCCTTGTCTCGTTGTCTACTATCTGCACCGGCTCTAGTAAAAACAGACATATCAGTCGCTACTGCTCCATCAGTGGTGGGGATATATTGATCGGGCCGCAACAACGCCTTTCGAAGTGACGACACATGGAATATGTCATGAAGATTCTCTTGCTCTGGCAGTAACTCCAACCGATAGGTCAAAGGGCCAACCCTTTCCAATATTATGTAAGGCCCAACGTACCTTGGGCTGAGCTTCTTCACACCACGTACCTGTGACACTCCATGTGTCGGCCTGATCTTTAGAAACACTTTGTCACCCACTTCAAATTACACCATCCGGTGTTTTGCGTTATAATATTTCGCCTGCCGACTTTGAGCCTCAAGCATTCGGTCCCGTATTAGTCTAACAAATGCATCCGTATCATCAATGTACTCAATTCCCAAAACCTTCGGGTCTTCATCTTGCACCTAAGATAAGGGGGGTCTACACCTTCTTCCGTAAAGCGCTTCATGGGGCACCATCCCGATGCTATCTTGATGGCTGTTGTTGTATGAGAATTCTACCAGGGGTAAGAGCTTTCCCACGGCTCTGCTCTATCCAACATACACAACCTCAATAGGTCCTCTAATGTTCTGATGGTCCTCTCAGACTGCCCCTCCGTCTGAGGATGAAACACTATGCTAAAGGTATGGCGTGAACCCAAGTACGCCTGTACGGCCTTCTATTCCTTAGAGGTAAACCGGCCATCCCGGTCAGAAACAATTATCCTTGGTATGCCAAGATACCGCACAAACTACTCCACAAAGAGGCGTACCAAAAACATCCACATGAGCATCTTTCCTCATAGGAATAAACCTGGCTACCTTCATCAGGCGGTCAATGATTACCCACACTGAATCATTCCTTGAGCGTGAGCGAGGCAATATGTGGACGAAGTCCCTGGAGACATCCTCGAACTTTCAGTTGGGGATGGGCAATGACTACAACAATCCACCGGGGCTCCTGCACTCTGCCTTCACCCTTTGATAGGCCTCGTAGTGCGTAACAAATTATCTGACATCCCTCTTCATTCCCGGCTAACACATGGTCTTCCGCAAGTCGGCGTACATCTTGGCAATCCAAGGATGCACAAAATACTGAGTGTAATGTGCCTCTCTCAGGATATCTTCCTGAATTTTACCGCCTTTGGGAATGTAGAGCCGGCCACGGAGATGGATGAGGCCGTCTTTTAGGTAATACTCGTCAGTAGTCTCATCTTCGATTGACTTGATTGTCGTGGCCAGAGCCGCATCCTTTCGTTGCTCCGCCCGGATTTGGTCTCGAATATCGCAGACTATGCTCATCGCAGTCAAGTACCCCATATACACTTCCGAATGGTCTTTATATACCAGGGTAATCTCCATCTCTTCGAGCATCCGAGCTAATTTCATACTCACCGATCAGGACTCAGGACTTGCTTCTGGTACCTTTCTGCTCAGAGCATCAGCTACAGAATTTGCTTTTCTGGGGTGGTAGTTCAAAGTAAATTCATAGTCACATAAAAATTCTAACCACAGCCGCTATCTCAAGTTCAATTCCTTATGAGTATGAACGTACTTTATGTTTTTGTGGTCCGAAAAGATCTCGCAGTGGACGCCATATAGATAGTGCATCCAAACCTTCAATGAGAATACCACTGCTCCCAATTCTAAATCATGTACTGGGTAGTTGATTTCATGGTTCTTCAGCTGTCTTGAAGAATATGCAATCACGTGCCCATGCTGCATCAATACTGCTCCCATCCCTTGATACGACGCGTCAGTGTAAACTTGAAATCCTTCCTTCCCAGATGGAATGGCTAGGATGGGTGCGGATGTAAGTCTGTCCTTCAGTTCCTGGAACGCAGCTTCACACTAGGGTCTCCACTCATATGGCACATCTTTCTTTGTCAGAGAAGTAAGAGGAACGGCAATCTTTGAGAATCCTTTTACGAACTTGCGATAGTACCCGACAAGTCCAAGGAAGCTCTGCACATCGGTCGCTAACTTCAAGGGCGACCACTCCTTCACGGCACGCACTTTGGTCAGATCCATGGCTAGTCCAGCCCCACTGATAACCTGGCCCAAGAAGGCAACCTCTTTAAGCCAGAATTCGCACTTACTGAACTTGGCAAACAAGGAGTGCTCTTGTAGCTTCCTCAGTACCAAGGTCAGGTGTTCGATATGATCCTCCTCTGTATTTGAGTAGACCAAAATGTCATCGATGAAGACGATGACGAAGATGTCTACATAAGGCTCAAACACCTTGTTCATCAGACTCATGAAAGCTGAAGGGGCACGTGTGAGCCCAAACAGCATTACGGTGAACTCGTATAGTCCGTAACTTGAGCTAAAAGCCATTTTCTGGACGTCCTCCTTTTGTATCCTCAATTGGTAATACCCCGAATGCAAATCCAACTTGGAAAAACAATGCTCTCCTACCAATTGGTCGAACAACTCATCGATTCGGGGTAGCGGATAGGTGTTTCGTACAATCAATCGGTTGATCTCCCGATAGTCTATGCATAACCGTAAGGTACCATCCTTATTCTTAACGAATAGAACATGGGCTCCCCGAGGTGATGAGCTGGGGCGAACAAACCCTGATTCCACCAATTCTGGCAACTGAACTCTAAACTCTGCGAATTCCTTCGGGGTAATCCGGTAAGGGGTCCTAGAGACGGGCTTGGCACCCGGTACTAGCTTGATTTGAAAATCTACCCCTCTATGAGAGGGTAATCCTGGCAATTTCTCCGGAAATATCTCGAGGAAATCTCGCACCACCCGAACAACCTTAATATCCAACGTCAACTCCTTCAACTCGAAACAAATCATGAAGACTTCATCCCCCTTCATATGGGATTTTAAAGCCTGAATCGAAGATAATAACAGACGAGATGCAAATTTTATACCTTGGAAGATGACATCAGTGTCCCCATGTCTCAAGTAAATTTGCTTCTCCGCACAGTCAATTCTCGCGTAGTGCCAATCCAACCACGCCATACCCAGAATGAGATCAAATTCTGGCATTCTCAAAACTGTGGTAGGGGTATCAAAGGCCTTTCCCCCAATGAGTATCTCTAATTCGCACTTGGCAGTTGCGGTCATCTCAGAGCCGTCTGGGAGGCGTACTCGTCGAGCAATACCAGTGAAGTATTGCACTTCTTCTAGGTCTTTAATGAAGTCCACAGACACAAACGAGTGTGAGGCACCGGTATCGAATAACGTATAGGATGGTTTCCCACCGACCACCACGGTGCCTAAGTACCAATAACAATACTCAATGCTAGATATCTAGTATGTCCTAAGCAACTTAAGTTTAACAACGAAAATGAGATAACTAACTGTAACATACCTGCAATCACCTCCTGAGGGTTCCGTTCCTGTGTCATGTACAGAGCGAACACTTGATTCCGAGCAGTTCCGGGGTTTCCTCCTCGTGGTCCTCGTCCTTGACCACGCATGTGTCCCCGCCCTCGTGGAGATTCTAGAGGGAGAGCAATAGGAGCATTCCCAAACAGCTGCAGGCAGTAACGCCGGATGTGGCCCGGTTGGTTGCATTGGAAACACACTCACTCATTCCGCCCTTCGGGTTGCTGAAACTATGTAGATACGGACGGGGCTGGGGTGCCTCCCACTGGTTCAACGCGCACTGGGATCTACACGTAGAGTACAAACCTATGATTAGGTTGGCTAATCTTAAGGTCAAAGTTTTACATATTCATGTGAATTACATATGGGCACACCACTGCTTCCGCTAAGTCTATCTGTCCCCAAACTGACTAATCGAATGGGGGTGGTACCATTGCTGATACTAACCCAAAGGTGGTACCATTGCTGCAGCTCAGTTGATGATGAGGAGTGGTTTGAAAACTCCTTATCAAGGAGGTCTCGAGTTCGATCCTCGGCCTCAACAACCCTACTGTGGATGGAGAGGGGTGCATGGTCTGCAGACCTGGTTAGGTTTAACCCTTTCGAGCGTGGTGCTGGGGATGCCGGCCGCCGTCCTTGCAAGCATGGTGCTGGGGAGGCCATTACCCAATGCTAGCTCACTGCTCTATAGGCCAGTCTATCCACAAGATTACATCAAACTCGGCTAACGGTAGGATCGTTGCTAACAACCCGAAGTCAACTCCGTCTAAAATCCACCCAATATGCCCTTTCGTCCAGATAGTCATGAAAGAATCATTGGGCATGCGCACTCTAAGCTCTGCGTTCACCGAAAAAGGCACGACCCCAATTCTCCGGATAAAGATTTCCGCAAGAAAGGAGCGCGACGCTCCCATATCGAACAATACTCTAGCGAGATACCCGTAAACTAGCACAAAGCATGATACACAGGCAACATAAATAAAAGTCTCGAAAGTCTAAAGCCAATAAACAAACTTAAACTTTTCCATACATGTTGTCATATCGGTTTGCTGAATCACTTCTTGTTGCCCAAGGTTGTAAGCCCTTGGCTGCACGGGTTGGAACCGTGAAGCGCTTGAATCTGCTATCTTCCCTTTTTCCATGATGTTGGGACCGAAACGCAATGACATCTCCTATCTTGGCTCTTATTCAGTGCCACCCTCAGTATAAAAACGATCTATGTGGCCTGACTTGCTACACTTGTAGCACGTTGGTGGTCCCTTGAAGCGAGATCCCCCGACATTATATTTCACTTCTCCCATGACCTGTAGAGATGGGGCTTCTACTTACTCCCTTCAGACTGCTCTTGTGATTAAGAAGGCTTTTCCTCTCCCTACTTGATCGTGAGTCCCTTGCAAGGTTGGGTTCGCTCCATATCACCTTCCAATGTCCTGGCAACCTCAATCAACTCGCTGAAACTCACATTCTTCATAGTTATAAGGGGTTGTCTCAAATTCTCACTAAACCTATGGTAGAAGAGGTTGTCCCTCTCCTCATCAACAGCCATGGTCGTTCCCACATAACGACCCAAACTACTAAATTTTTGTACGTACTCATCCACCATCTTGTCCCATTGCACCAAGTGCAGAAACTGCCTCTGAAGTTCTAACCTCGTCTATGAAGGGATATACTTATTTAAGAAGGCATTCCCAAACTCTTCCATGGATGGGGTGCATCCAAGAAACTGACGGCCTCTATGGCTCACCCACCATATCTTGGCGTTGCCTTACAACATGAAGGTCACGAACTGAGATTGCTTCTCTTCTAGCGTCTCTGCCATCCTCAAAAGTTCCTAAATCCTCACTAACCAGTCCTCTGTATCAGTCGGTGTGCTGACTCCCTTGAATGTTGGAGGATGGAAACTTAGAAAGTACTTCATCTATCGGTCTCCCTGACCAACAACCACTCTCTCAGTGAACAGCTCTGTCGGCCTGGCTCCTCCACCTAGTATAAGTGATGTCACATCTATGGTAAAGGGAGTTGTTACCTGTGCAATAGGGGTCACAACTTATGCTGTCGCTGCAGCTTGGGCCGCTACCTTTGCCTCCACAAGCATGCGATAGAAATTGGCTGGGGTTACACCCATGCCCATAGGTCCCAGAGTAGTAGCACTGCTCGCCGAAGGCTCTTCTTATGGCCTCGACATCCCCACCTCGTCGCTTGCACCCTTAACAAAAGCAGGTTAAAATAAGAATCAGCTTCAATTCGCAAAACTTGGACATTAGGACACTCATGGTCCCATTATACTCCTATGTGGATAACTTCTTCACGTGATCCAATTATGCCAAATCGACCCCTAAACCTTACCCTGGACACTAACCTCCCTCTGATACCAAATTATAACAGCTCCCCTATAATGACCATATAATATGGGTCCGACCAGGGCCCGACAACATATAAATGTCACAGCTATAGCATTATAATGTGATATGAAGAACTACGCATCTAAAAATTCAGAACAAAAACAGCAAAAACCCACAAACACTAGATGTTATTCACTATCACAGGAGTATCAAAACGGCCTTAAGGCCTTACAACAATCATGAGTCCAAAAACTAAAACAATAACAAACAGAGCAACGTGCTTTAACACTCCTAGGCTACCTTGGTATGCAAGTCGGATTATAGTTTATAGAGCAACACATTCAACAAAACATAAGTAAATTAAAAAGAATCCACTTCATGAGGCTTAGGTCATTTTGGCCGGCGAGCTTGTTCCCACTTGCAATCCTTTCCCTGTAAAAATTTGTTTTAACGTGGGTCAGTAAAGCCTGACCTCAACTGTGTAACCAATACATCTCCTCCTGACCGTCCCTAACGGACCCCGGGGCACTCCATCGCCATGTAGGTCAGCACTTCGTATGAAATATATATATATAAGAGTAAAGAAACAGGTTAGGATGTCACATACATCAAACTCGTTTCTAGGTTGAGTGGTTAATAAAAAGGGGTCTACAATGTAGCATGTATGCAAACCCGGGTTTCACCCAAGACACCCGATAGTGCATGAATCTAACACATCATCATGCATCATCACATCATATTACATGGGTACTGTCACAACCCGTATTTTTCACTGCCAATAAAGGTGTATCAGAGTATGGGAAAAATGCGCGTCGTGATGCCACGTCAGCAGGGGATAACTGCGGACGCTAAGGCAAAACACCTACGTAATCATGAAGAAAGATTCTTAAGTTATTTAAAGGTAAAAATAAGTTCAAGTGGTAGTTAGCTGTATCCCTCGGCTTAGTGGCTCATCTAGTCCACAGGGAAAGTAGTTATACGCTGCGGAAATTACTTCTTTTACGAAATAATATGCCCAATAAGAGTTTAGATTTTCCCAGAGGACACCTCAAAGTATGCAAGTTTTAAATTTATAATAGCAATAAAAGTAGATTTTTACGGTCGTGAAATATAGTGAGTTAGAGTTTTAAAGTATGCAATGCATGGAGTAATAATAGTAGATTTTATACTTGAAAATACCTAACATGCAATCATAACATAAAACATCCCAGAGAGCAAGTAATCATATACACAGAAGGAAAATTAAAAGCTAGCAAGTTTCCAAAATCAACAATCCTGTGGGCGTCAACAACTGACACGAACCCATGTAAAAAGAAGTATGTATGTACTAGCAAAGAAGACAAACAACAATCTACCTTGCTACGGCAAGGCAAAAATCCACAGCCAGATAGCTGCCCAGGAACTCCAACACCGGCACGGCTATCAGCTACAGCTCTGAACCTGAGGCATTCCAAAGACAGAACACCTCAGCAAGAAAGTACAAGTGAAGGCAGAAAGTAAGCCAACAGTAAATGAGTCAAGGGGTACCAACCCAAGACCATGGAAAAATACTTACATAAAGTACAGCAGCCAGGTACAAGGTAAAAGGGAAACACTTACGTGAAGCGTCACGTATAACCACAACACTCCAAATGCACAATACTATGAGGGGAAAGAAAGTCAAGCTTAATCCATCAGGAGAGAAACAACCCCAATTAGCCACCTATGGTCAACTCCACCAAAAAAACCAAAACGGGCAGGGTGGCCAACCCCGAAGACAATGTATCCGTCTAATTATGGGGGAGACTAGATACTCCACAATTCACCGCAAATGCCCCAAACACCCGGTAGAGCCCCACAAAGTACAAATAGGGAGAACAAACGTTGCGGCGGTGGTTTCGTCCACAAATAACACCTGCAACAAAGGAAACCCGGAAAGAAAACCCCGTAATGACCCAGGTTTAGAGCTCAAAGGCCCACCATAACCCTTCCTGGTCTGGAGGCGTGTCTCGCCCACGACATCTCCATGAAGGAAACCATGATATAAGTCTCAAGACAACAATGGCATATCGGATTCTACTGGACAATTCTAGATTTGACATGGTTAATCAACCTTTTGGAAGAATTTATAATCCTACATGAACTCTAACACGTCCCACTTAAACGTTGAGGAACGGTTAAAAGAGTAAGATCCCACCACACGTAATACTAACAAGATTATGCAACAAAATCAAGAACATGATGATTATAAACGAACTAGACAAGAGATCTAAGCAGCACTAAAATTCAGCAAGTTAATTAATATTCATGACAACACAAGTTAGAAATTTCTATAAATTGGGATAACGAAAGGAAGAGAAGGAGGAAACCATCACTTGCCATAGTTTTACCAGGAAAAAATTCTCCAAATCACTACTTGTCGCAGATCGGGGCTAACGAAGACGGGTGAAGTCGAAATCTATTAAAAAATAGATGAAATAGAGGTTAGTTCCAAAAACCCTAGGGAGAAAATCTGGAGGAATGGGGGAGATTTTACCACGATGGCGTAGCTCTCGTTGAGAGCTTTCCGGATCTATATTTGGTTGAAGATTCCGAGCACCGGAGCACCGTCGGAGGCCACTAGAAGGATCACAGAAAAAAACTTTCTCTCTCTCTCACGCCGCTCTGGTTCGGGAGATGAACAAGAAAGTTCGGTCAAAATGAAGGACGAAATAAGTAGGTATATATATACCTAGGGTCAAATCAGGATAACTGCACTTAAGGAAAGAATTGGGGTCGGCTGAACCGGGCATCTCGTGAAGAAGTATAGATTTCTCGAGTAGAAGATCATACCAGTCAAGTAGCAGAAACATTACTCGGGCAATGAGGAATAGATTTCTCGAGAGCAAGAAAATTACTCGACAGCAAGGAAGGAGATCACTCGAGAACCAGGAAGGGGATTACTCGAGAATAGGAAATCGTGTTCTCGAGTTCACAGGGCAGATCTCGAGTACTAAAGAAGCATTTCTCGAGTACAACAACAGACTTCTCGAGAACTAGATGAGCAGTTCTCGAGTACAGCAAACCTTCTCACGAACTAGAAGGGCAGTTCTCGAGAACAATGATCATTTATCGGGAACAAGAAGAACTTCTCGGTAACTAACATCATTTCTCGAGAACACGGGAAACACCACTCGAGAAAAGCGAACTCAGTTGCCGAGTACAGAACCAAAATTTCTTGAGAAGAAGGGCAATTCTCGAGTACAAGCTATTACCTGTCGAGAACATAAGCATTTCTCGAGAGCTAGAGGGGGAAGAAAATATCCCGATCGTCGAACGCAAAACCCGTTCGACGAAATCAGTTCGAAGATCATCGAACGCAAAACCCGTTCGATGAAATTAGTTCGAAGATCGTCGAACGCTAAACCCGTTTAACGAAATCAGTTCGAAAATCGTTGAACATAAAGGAAACACCCGCTCGACGAATTCAGTACATAATTCGTCGAATGCAAAGCCAGATCGACGAATTCTGCTTGAGGTTCGTCGGGCCCAGAACCCAGAACTGCTTGACGTTCATCGAGCTCAGCTCGATGTTCGTCAAGCTCAGCTCGACGATGGTCGAGCCCCATACAGCGCCCAGAACTTCAATGGAAAAACTGAGTTTGACGAAAATCCACCCCTTTAGGAGAGTTTCCCGAGAATCAAAATGAGTTTAAGGATTTGACAAAAAGAAATTATCATAATCAAATGGTTGACATAGAATTATCATAATCAAATAGTTGAACAAGGAAGTATGCGTTCAAAACAGAGGCTCAAACGCGCGTTGAATTACGAATTCAACAACGACGACAACCCTAGAATTCGGCGTACCATTTCTTGAGACACAACATCAAATGCTCTCACAAGCAAAAAGATCACCACATGGGTCCAAACACATGCCGAGACTCCAAAATGCTCAGAACACAATAGAACCTGATAAAACCAAGTCCTCAAAACCTCAATCTTAATATCAAGGAAAACATTCCAACCGATCAGAATCCCAAAATCTTGGTAAACAAGCTCAACGGACGCGAAAATGCACAAACGTTGCAACGCCGTCAACAAAACCAAAAAGGGGAACGCCCTGACATCAAAATTATGATGTCAACAAACCAAATAATGACATTAGAAAAAATCGGGGGCATTACAGTCACACACCCTAAAGAGAAGTTTCGTCCCGAAACTTAACACAACCTTAAAACCAAATCCAAACCAAAACCCATTTATTACCAAAACCTAAAGACATACCTGAACTAAGGGAAGAGATGCAGATGAGATTCTCTCATCGCCGACTCCAACTCTCACGTTGCGCTCTCGACGCCTTGATTTCACGAGAGAACTTTAACCATGGGGATGGTATTTCTCCGCAACACTCGATCTTGAGAATCCAGAATATGAACAGGATCTTCCACGTATGTAAGGTTGGGCTGAATTTAGGGCATCGAGTCAAGAACTTGACGATCACTACGGATACACTTCCGCAATTGGCTCACATGGAATACATCATGGACACCATGGAAGGTTGCAGGCAAACCAGCTTATAAGCTGACACTCCGATGCGCTCAAGAATTTGAAAGGTCCCACATACCGGGGGTCTAACTTAAGGTTCCTTCCAAACCTTTTAACACATAACATCGGAGAAACTTTCAGAAAAACCAAGTCCCCAACGACGAACACCAGATCAGCCCTTCGTTGACTAGCATATTTCTCATATCGCTCTTGTGCCACACGGAGCTTTTCTCGAATACGAGTCACGGCACAATTCATATAATCAAGGTCTTCCGGACCTAGCAACAGACTTTCACCAACTTCATCCCAAAACAAAGGAGTCCTACAACACCTCCCATATAGGGCCTCAAATGGGGCCATCTGCAGACTTTATTGGTAAATATTATTGTACACAAACTCCATGAGTCTGAGGCATTCATCCCAAGCACCATTTTGATCCAAAATATAACACTTGTTCATGTCTTCTACGATCTGATTAACTCTTTCCGTCTGACCATTCGTCTATGGATGATAGGCGGTGGAATACCTCAAGTCGGTACCCAACCCCTACTGTAAACTCTTCCAAAAACGAGACGTAAATCTAGAGTCCCTATCTGATATGATACTAACAGGCACTCCATGTAATCTGAAAACCTCATCAAGGTACAATTCAGCTATCTTCTTCATAGAATACTCAATCTTAAAAGGTACAAAGTGAGCACTTTGAGTCAATCTATCAACTATCACCCATACAGAGTCGTTCCTACGGGGAGATCTCGGTAAGCCAGTGATGAAATCCATCAAAATACTCTCCCACTTCCAACTTGGAATATCAAGAGGTGTCAATTTACCACCAGGCATCCTATGGTCTGCCTTAACATGCTGACACGTATAACATTCCGCCACAAACTTTGCTATATCGTTCTTCATCCCGAACCACCAAACTATCTGCTTTAGATCTTTATACATTTTAGTGGAATCAGGATGGTAGGTAACACTGGAACCATGCGCTACAGTCAGATGTTTGCCCGAATATCACCAAAAGAGGGAATGCAAAATCTACCCAGATAATTGAAGGTATCCAACTCATCCAAGCAGAAATCGGGTAGCTCCCCCTTCTCAGTTCTATTCTGGTGATGCAACAAATCCGGATCATTCTTCTAGTGTGCTCTAGTAAGGGAAATCAAAGAGGATTCTTCTGCTTCCATACTGGCAGGCACAGCACTATTCCCAACTTCAATGTCCATCAATAAGAATTTTTCTACCAATGACTGCACAGAGAAATTAAAATTTTTGCCAGTCTTTCTACTCAAAGCATCGGCTACTACGTTAGCCTTTCCTGGATGATAAAGGATTTCCACACAATAATCAGCCACATAGTCTAACCACCGACGCTGTCGCAGATTTAATTCCTTCTAAGTGAAGACGTACTTTAAACTCTTATGGTCTGTATAGATCTTGCACAGCGCACCATATAATAAATGTCTCCAAAGCTTCAGCGCATAAATTACTGCAGCAAACTCGAAATCATGCGTAGGATAGTTTCTTTCAAGAATCTCCAATTATCTTGATCCAAACGTGATCACCTTCCCATCTTGCATCAAAACACAGCCAAGTCCAATATGTGATGCATGCACATACATAGTGTACTCAACCCCTTCGGTAGACAAGGCTAAGACTGGAGCAGTACACAATATCTTCTTTAACTCTTGGAATGCTTCTTCATACTTATCACTCCAAATGAATGCAGTATTCTTCTGGGTAAGTCTAGTTAAAGGAGCAGACAATACTGAAAACCCTTCAACAAATCTTCTATAATAGCCAGCCAAGCCTTGGAAGATCCTAATCTCCCTAGGTGTAGAAGGTCTCTCCCATTCCATCACAGCAGAAATCTTGGTCGGGTCTACGGAAAAACCATCCTTGTTTACAACATGCCCCAAAAACAACACCTGAGATATCCAGAACTCACACTTGCTCAACTTCACATAAAGCTTATGCTCCCTCAGGGTCGACAAAACCAGTTGCAAATGTTGAGTATGCTCCTCAACACTGCGAGAATACACTAGGACGTCCTCTATGAACACGATCACAAAACGATCCACGAAATCCTTGAACACTTTATTCATTAAATCCATGAACGCAGAGGGTGTATTAGTCAACACAAAGGACATAACCAAAAACTCAAAATGTCCATGCCGCGATCGAAAAGCATTCCGTGGGATATCTGCCTCAAGAATTCTCAACTGGTGGTAGCCTGAACGAAGATCAATCTTTGAAAATACCGAGCTACCACGCAACTGATCAAACAGATCATCAATCCTCGGCAGGGGATATCTATTCTTAACGGTCACCTTATCCAATTCTCTATAATCGATGCAAAGCCTTATCGATCCATCCTTCTTCTTAACAAACAATACTTGAGCACCACATGGAGAAGAACTTGGTCTAATAAATCCACATTGCAGCAATTCATCAAGATTAGTACGCAACTCATCCAACTCACATGGAGCCATGCGGTACGATGCTTTAGCAATAGGACAAGTACCTAGCTCGAGGTCTATCACAAACTCTATCGCCCTCACCGGAGGAAGTCCTCGAAGACAATCAGAAAAAACATCTGGAAACTCTCGCACCACCGAGACATCCTCAAGACGTGGTGTAACAAAGCAGTTCTCAAAGCAGAAATAGAAACCAAAAAAGCCTCACAACCAGACTCTAAAGCACGACAAGCACGTACCGCTGAAATGATAGGAGAAACCCTGTCCTGAAAACCATAGATACTCATAGGTTGGTCATTGTCCATCCTGAAATCCAGTCGCTTTGTCTTGCAATGGATGACCGCATCATACTTGGATAGCCAGTCCATGCCCAAGATCACATGAAAGTCTGCCTGATCCAACACCATCAGATCCGCAAAGTCTAGGGATTGCATATATAAATAGGGCATCTCAAAACTCCTTGATTAGATATTACCAATTCACTAGAGGGAAGCTTGTTGTTGAATGAGTCTCCTAACTGATCCACGTCAAACGATGTTTATCTATGAACCTCCAGGCCACAAAGGAATGGGTGGCACCCGAATCGAAAAGAATGTGCGTCCACCTATTCCGCACCTTAAACTCCCCTAAAACCATAGCATACATAACTAAACGAACGAAAACTAAGGCAACTAAAGAGAATAAAATTAAACTAGGGTCTAACCTGAAATCACTTGCGTAGAGGTCTGAGCTTCCTCTCTGGTTACAACATTTAGATTTCCTTTCCCTTTGTCCTGGTTAGGCGGTGGCGGTAGAGCCCGAAGCGGGGCGGGCTACAGTAGAGTCTGAGCATGGGGGCAAGAAGACTTCAGGTTCCCCTTCTGCCCGCACTGGAAGCAAGTCTTATCCTTCGACCAGCAACGACTGACGTCATGACCCTTCTTTGCAAAGATCGGGCACACCAGATCACTTTTGGGTGCCCCTTGGATGGCGAGAACCTACTGCTGCTTCAGGGTGGCAGTCCTCTTGAAACACCTTTTGAAGGGGTGGCCAGGTCGACCATAGAAGCTACATACTTCCTTACTTTTCTTCTTCGAAGAAGGGCCAGATGCCCGAGAGCTCCCATCCCCATCACCTATCCTCTTCTCTTTACATGCCATGACACCTCGATTCTTGGCATTTTCGATCGCCTTAACCTTCAAAGCGGCTTCCACTGCGTCAGCATAACTTTCAGCTCTATAAGCGCATGCCAATTGTTGGACATCGCTTCTTAATCCTCCGAGAAAACGCTTCACTCTTCCTACCTCCGTGGCTACCAAATTAGGAGAAAATCTGCTCAACTTACTAAACTAAATCTCATAATCGCTCACTGTGAGCTGTCTCTGCTTCAAATGCAGGAAATTGTTCATCAAACGGTCCTGCTCGACCGAGGGTAAGAACTTCTTAAGCAGCATCTTCTTGAAGGACTTCCATGAGCATCCTTCCTTCAAACCCTCCTTTTATCGAATCCACCAAGTCTTTGTCAGGCCTTTCAGCTAGTAGGTCGTAATCATTACCTTTTGGGCTTTAGCAATCCCCGAATATGTGAACATCCCATCCATAGTGATGATCCAGTCGTCTAAAACCATAAAGTCGACACTCCCGTCATAAGTGGGAGGTCTTAATCGCTGGAAATGTGATATATGGTCCATCTCTGGTGGTAGCATCACTGGGGGTACCAAAGTAGAAGGAATAGCAGGTAAGACTTGGACCGCAGCAGAATCTTACGCTAGAGGTTACTACGCGGGAGCGGCAGATAACAAGGTCTGAATCTGCAACTGCATCGCAACTTACTGCCTCGATAGAGCCTCATTAATCTGACGCAAACTCTCGATCAACGCTTCACTCTACACATCTGACGACTCACCCTCAGATTGGGGAGTCAATCTTATCGCAGGACGCTTTGGCAGCATTTCTAAAAAAGTAAAGAATGACTCATCAAAATTCCTAGATTACAACTAGGCCACGCAACTAGTTCAACCATACTTAAGACACTTGCTTAACCTACAACTTGCTCTGGGATTTTATAATGATGTTATGTCTTACTTAGGATGATATCCTGTCATCCTATTTACTCGTTTGCCTATGATATGAATGCATGAAGTCTTTATTCTTCTTTAAAACCATGTGTGTACTTGTGTCATCATGTAAACCTTAACTTAGCACGCGTGCATATGCGATGATATGCTATGTATGCAGTGTTATGCATTTTTTTAAAAAAGGCCTTATGCATGCATGAGCGGCATACACATGAAATGTTATGCATCCCATACTACATAACTATACAACCTTGGGCTCACGGGAGACGGCTCAAGCAGCAGATCGGAGAAGCTGGCAAGAGGAATAGAATAGGCGAGTGGGACCATGTGGCCCACTCACAGGAGGCGAGACGGGGCTCTCTGCAGTAGGCGATATGTTCTTTGGGGCGCGAGCAGACACTTGAGGGCGAGATGACTCCCACAAGCCGGGAGGCCTGCGTGACGAGTAGGAGGGCTCGTCCCGCCCGCTGGTTACTTCCCCACTCACCATATAGAGGGAAGGATGTTTTTATCTTCTTACGCCCACGGGGGAATTTACTCTTCTACCCTAGGTAATTTTACCCTTCTACCCTCGGTGGTCTACATATAGCCCTTCAGAATAGCAGAGTTTGGCTGTTGGCATACCCAACCTCAGGCATTTTGGTAATTTCAGGTCGGTTCAGTATGGTTATTTGCAGATCAGACTCAAAGGCCTATAAATAGACCGATAGGGTGCCTTGAACAGGTTGTTGAACCTTTCCATATTTTTCCTCAGAGGCACCTAGCTTAGCATTGGCTAGGGAGGGGGAGAACTTCAGATTCTATCGGGTAAGAGGTGGGACCTCCGAGCTGAGACCTTTGGTCTGTTTCTGGTCCTGTGACTCACGTCAGGAGGGTAGTTGGAGAAGAGTAAGTGTGTGTTGCAGCTTTAGGTCCGAACTATAAGTGGAACCGAGCGACTGGTTTCAACATTTTTGGTGTGGTGAGCGTGGACCGCGGCCCACACAGAAGAATCTTGAGTTACCTCATGGCGGGAGGTCACGGAGAAGGAGACGGAGACAGGTATGTTGGGTACATTGGGTTCAGTGTACCTGATCTGGAGAAGTCCCCGTGACAACTCAATGATATACTACCCAAAGGTGTATTTGATGTATGCTAAGTTTACATGTGCAGGTTCAAAGTTGAACAAATTATTCTAAGTCAATACGTCGAGACAATACTCTTGTGCCGACACAAGACAGATCAGAAGTCAACACAAATAATAGATGATGTGTTGAGACAATACTTCGGTGTCAACACAAGACAGATTAGTAGTCAACATAAAGAACAGAAGATGTGTCGAGACAATACTTCTGTATCGACACAAGATAGATCAGTAGTGAACACAAAGATCAGATAACAGATGTGTCGAGTCAAAACATCAGTGTCGACATAAGGCAGAACCAAGATGTGTCGACATAGAAAACAGAGGTGTCGAGACAAAACTTCTGTGTCGACATAAGGCAGAACCAAGATGTGTCGACACAGATATCAGAGGTGTCCAGACAAAACTTTTGTGTCGACACAAGGCAGAACTATGATGTGTCGACACAGATAACATATGTGTCGACACAAATAACAGATGTGTCGACACAAATAACAGATGTGTCGACACAACTAATCTATCTCATCGTTTTTTGTTCTAAGATGATAATTGTTCCAATTATGTAAGTGTTGGGTCTGTCAAAGATGTCTCAGCACAGATTTTGAGACATCTTTTCTACATAATGCCTATATGTCAGAATGTGCTGAGTCAACATTAATCAGGTCAAGAGAGGTCAGATCATTCTGGTCGATACAGGAAGGCATTGCTTCTATAAAGACAGTTCAAAGAAGAATTTGCTGATAGTTGCTGATGTCATCAATACCAGTCTAAGCCGTCTGAGATTTCTATAAATAGGAGGTGCTGCCTTCAGAAGAACATATACACATATACATATACATTGTTACCAAGACACTGACCGATTCTATTCATCTGTCTCCAAGAGACGAATCAAGAAAAGAAACGAGAAGAAGAAATTGATCTTCAAGAAAGTCTTTAGATCCCTTTTCTAAGGATTATCTGGGGATTAAGTAATCTATTCATCAGCATCATCGACCTATTCAATCTGATCTTCATCAAGAAGTTGCTGATTCAGAAGAAATTTAATTCAGCTTGCTGATCTATCAAGAAGAAATCAAACTACAGCCATGTGAAAGAAATTGTACACACCAATCCAACAGATTACAGGTTTTCTATTTTCTATAAACTGTTTTATCAAATTTCATTGTAAGATCTCCTCGAGATCTGAGTGGGTAGGAGATCTTATTCTCTGAGTGTTTTGTAAGCCTAATCTATAAAGGTTGAGATATGAGATTGTGGAGATCTTTGAGGTAGGAGATTGTGATATCTCTGAGGTAGGACCAGTGGGTCTGAGTGTAGGTTTCTTGAAGAGAAACTGAGCCGTGTAGGATTTGAGGATCTAGGTTGAGGAGGAGGAGCTATAACCTTATCTGGCACATTGCTAGTGAGGAAGAAGGGGGAAAGTGGATGTACCATAGATAGGGGAACCACTATAAACTTGTTGTGTCCCATGTGTTGTGTGTTGTGTACTGTGTTCTTTGTTGTGTATGTTGTGATCTGTTTTGTTATTCTATTGTTTATGCTGGGTACAGCTTATATTCTGAAATGCATTAGTGCTCAGAGTAAAAGTTAAAAGAATTTCAAAGAAGTTTAATAGGTCACCTATTCACCCCCCCTAGGTGACTTTCTACCCATAGGCTTTACTTTCAAGTGGTATCAGAGGCAGGTTATCCAAAGATAGACCTAACAGTCTGGAAAAGATCCTAAGGGTAGTTGAAGGTTATCTGACCTATGGCTTCTGAATCAAACAGAGAACTCAGTTCCATGAAATTTCCCATCTGCACTAAGGACAATTTTGTTATATGGAAACAAATAGTAAGACTATTCATGGAAGCTTCAGACCCAAGAATCTTTGTTACAGTTCAAGATGGACCCTATGTGCCCATGAAAACATCTGTCCTAGATGCTAATATACAAACTCCCAAGACATTGTCAGAAATGTCAAAGGATGAGGTCATACTTGCTACTATGGATAAAAGAGCACAGTACATAATAGTGAGTGTTATAGACAACTCTACATTTCTAAATCTGGTGCACTGTAATTCTTCTAAGGAAATGTGAGATATCTTGATTGTATATATGGAAGGGACAGTAGAGGTGAGATAAGACAGAAGGTCACTCCTTAACCAGCAATATGAGGCATTTAGACAAGGAAAGACTAACTCTATTGAACATACTTATGAAAAGTTCTTTAGGATAGTCAATGACTTGAAGAATTATGGGAGAAACTTCTCAAACTTTGAATTGAATGGCAAGTTCCTGAGATCCTTAAATAAAGAATGGGATATCAAGATTTGTGCAGTAAGGGAAATGGGAAATCTGAGAAATCTGCTTCCCCAAGACTTATTTGGGAAATTAATGTCACATGAGCTTCAACTCAATTCAAGAAAAGTTGATGCAGAAACTACCAGACAATCATCCCAGTCTAAATCATTGGCCTTTAAAGCTGACTCTTCCAGGAAAACTAGAAGGGAAATTCCAATATCACCAAGAAGAGATGAAGAGACAGATAGCACTGAACCTTGTTCTTCTTCAGAAGAGATATCAGATGACGAACTTGCCTTATTTACAAGGCAGTTCAAGAAGATGTTAAGAAGGAGAAAATAGTGGAGAACAAGGAAACCTTCTGGTTCTAGTTCTCGCAAAGGCAAAGACAAACACAGAGACAAATCTGTGTTCAGGTATGACTCCAATCAGAACAAACAATCTAAGACTGATATTATTTGTTTTTTCCTGGGCATGTCATTGATGATTGCCCAGTAAAGAGAAAGGAGAACAAAAATTCCAAAGAAAGGAAGTTCTTCAAGGATAAGAAATTAGAAAAAGTTTTGATGGCTAAGAAGACAAAGACCTTGTCTGATAGTGATTCTAATTCAACTAAGTAAGAAGAAGAACATGTGGGGCTGTATTTATATGAGGAGGAGTTCATCAGAAGAGCCATCTACAATGAAAATAACTCCACAACTTCATTATCCAATGGTGATTCTGTAGAAGACATGGAAATTAATCTGATGGCTATAGTTGATGATCCAGAAACTGAATCTCACAACTGTGAGAATTCTCAGGTAATTTATGATAACTCTTCCTGCATTAAGACTTTTGGCTATGAGTCTGGAGATGAGGCAAACTCAAGTGCATTACTGGTTGATTCACATGAGATTAACTCAGGGACTGAAGAGAAGCAACTCATATATAAGTTTGGTAAACTGCTAGCTGCTTTAGTCAAAAGCAAGAAGCTTATTAAAGAACAAGCTATAGAAATTGCATCACTAAAAAGTCTTGAGTAACATCATAAGATGGATACTCAGAAACTTGGTCTTCAGGGGTATAAGTTAACAATGTTAACCAAGATAATTGATGACCAAATAAATGAAATTAAGAAAAAAGATGCAATCATTAAGGAGCTAGAAACCAGATTCCTAAATGAAAGGAAATTGGTTGAGCAGTTCTCAAAACCAAAGACTATTTTGCCTATAATGGACACCTTCTTAGGAAAACCTAGAAGTGGTCTGGGGTTTATTAAACCCAAGAGAAGGCGGGGCAAAAAGCAAAAGGGATCAAAGGGTCAGACCATTCCACAATCAGCTGTACAATCTAACAATCCAAGAGAATATCTTTAATCTGTGAGGCAAGACCCATCTTATGTTCACAATCAAGTTAAAGCCAAGAGTGCTAACTCCTATACAAAGGGGTGTCAGCACAAGGATTCTTTTATTCCTCCTAAAAGGAGATATAATATATTTGAATGTTGGTGTTGTGGAAAGGTAGGACACTTTGCCCTAGATTGCTGGTTCAATCCAATAGTACCTCATAGTCTGAAGAAAATTCCATTCAAGAGGTCAATTGGTGGATTTGAAAGAGTCATAGCTAACAAGAACCTCGGACCCATGACTATTTGGGGTCCTAAGGAAAAGTAATTTCTTATTTTGCAGGACTGTCCAAGCACCAGACTAATCTGGTACTTGGATAGTGGATGTTCCAGACATATGACTGGAACTAGAAGAAATCTGAGGGAATATACTCTTGTAGATAATGGACCAAAAGTGATCTTTGAAGGAGCTGACAAAGGCATCGCCAAAGGTTTTGGTAAGATCACAAATGGTCCTAACATGAGATGCACTAAGGAGAGCATCTGCCCAGCAAGCCAAAAAGGAAAGAATACTAAAGCATCATTCAAATGTTGTGAATCCAGAGACTCTGTGAGGTGTTTATACCTCCTACATATAGACTTGTTTGGTCCTATGCAGTTCATAGCTTAGGAAGGAGAGTCTATACTTTAGTCATTGTTGATGACTACTCTAGATTTACTTGGGTATTCTTTTTAAAGAAAAATTCTGAAAATCCTAATGTCTTCAAGAATTTTGTGAAATAAATTCAGAATGAACTTAACAGTATTGTGATCAAAATGAGAAGTGACCATGGAACTGAATTCCAATCTGATTGTATGATAAAGTTTTGCGAAGAACTAGGAATTCAGAAAGAATTGTTTTCACCAAGAACACCCCAGCAAAATGGGATAGCTGAGAGGAGAAACAGAACTCTCATTGAAGCTGGTAGAACCTTGCTGAGTGATTCCTCACTTCCAGAATATTTCTGGGCTGAGGCAATTAACACAGCTTGTCATGTTTTAGATAGGGCTTCAATCAATAAGAGATTAAATAAGACTTCTTATGAACTCATGAAGGGTAGAAAACCAAGACATCAGCTTAGAATATGTTCCAACTAATAAGCAAATAGCTGAAATATTTACAAAACCTCTAGAAGAAGAAAAGTTTAATTTCTTCAAATTTGAGCTAGGCTTGTTAAGCCTTGAATGATCCTAAACATAGACTATGTCAACAACAATACAAGTATGCAATCCTACTATCACATCAAGATATAGACATCATCAACATCAGGAGTCAAAAATCTGGCTAAGTATGATTTGTGTTGAGACAAATCATGTGTGTGTCGACACAAACTCGGGTTGTCGATATAGGTTAGTTCTACAAGTCGACACATTCTACAAAGTTCTGTGTTGACACAAGTGAGTGTGTTGACACTATTTGTCGAGATGGCTGGATATGTGTCGACACAAGTCGACGCATTTTGTCTGTTGACATATTCCGAGTGTTGTCCTAAGGAATTTTTCCAAACTAATGAAGATGTCTTTAGGCGACGTGCCCTTTCACCTTCTCAGTAGAATGGACTATAAAAAGGACATAAACTATAGAAACTCTCCATCAGATCCTTCTCTCTTGCTTAGTGTCGAAACCTAGAATTTCTGCTGTCGACTCTCATCAATTTCTCCATTCAACTGTTTTGAAATCAACAACAATGGCTCTAAAGACTGTTGATAATATAAATGAGGGATACGAACTGGTGCGCCATGGATTCACCTCGGCAGACGACGAAATTACAAATGTCATTGGACTAATCCAAGAAGCTGGACTTGAGTTTCTATTATCTGAGCCGACGATCATTTGGAAAAGGGAAGTAACAGAACTTCTGACAAAAGCCTCGATTGATTCTCGCACCACAAAGATCAAATCAACCATAAATGGATAGAAGGTCAAGTTCACAGGAAAACAGTTATCTCAAGTATTTCAATTACTTAGCGTTAAACAAGAAGATACAGTCGATTCCACCAAAACTACTGTTGGACTTCAATGGTGTGGTTTGGAATCAGTTTCAAAGATTGGGAGTTCACTGAATAGGAAAGGAATGAACACCCAAGGCAAATTTCTATCTGAAATTGTTGGGAAAGTTATGCTGTGCAAGACTGGTGCACATGACAGAATCTCCGTTCACATGTTTGAAATAATGACTAGGATCATTTTCAAACTTCAGACAGACTGGAGCAGACTAATATTTGATTTAATTGCTGAATGTATCAAGAAACCCAACATGGGTAGAATACTGAGTTTGTATCTAAGTAAAGTGATTCCTACTGAACTTAATCCAAAATCTGGTTCAAAAATAAATCACATGCGACGGATGGACATAAGGATATTGTCGAGATGGGATAGAGTCTTGGCCAAAGAAACTCCAGAACCACAGAAGCCTAAAGATATCAAGAAAAAGAAACCACTACAAACAGAAAGTGAATCCTCCAGTGATTGAGAAGAGCAGATCAATTTTAGTTCAGGTGAAGCTGAAGAAAGAATCCATAGGAACACTCCTGGTATTATAACTAGAACTGGTGATCAGGTCCAGGGGGAGTTATAATCCTCTGCAGCAGCCATTACAGAGAAACCCATGGATGAAACAACTGTATTAAATAGTGATATTGTCACTAACATAGTACATTAGGCTCTCAAAGATCTGACTACACAACAAGATAAGACAATGCCTGATGTTGTGAATGTTCAATCGCCTGACAAATATCCTACTAACACAACTGGATTAGATGCTCACATCCAGGGGGAGATGCCAGATCCTCCTAGGGAAAATGTACCTCAAGTAGAACCAGCTGATGTAGAGACTACTGGTTTAGTAGAAATACACCATGATCAACAGAGTACAGCAATTGAGGGGGAGAAATCAGCTAAGTCTCCTACAACTATGCCTGAAGAGACAACTGGTGTAGACACTGCTGTTGAAATACCCAGTTCATCTGACTCTGATAAGGAAGAGGACACAAGGCAACAACAAACAAGAATTTATGAAAGGAAAAAAGAAAAGTCTGAGCTATAAGAAAGCTTTACAATCACTTCACTCCACTCCATCTGCTTCAATAGATGAGAGTTCTCTCATGGTTAAGCTGCAGATAATGCTAGACAAACAAAGAACTGATCTAGAAAAGTATGTGGATGAGAATTGGAAGGATATGGAGTTACACCTAGCTCAAGACATAAAGTCCATCAGATTTGAAGTGAATCTGATGAACAAAGAAATGACTGATTGTTTTCACAAAGCAGGCAATGCAGTGGTTTATCTTGCTAAGCGACAACAAAAAGTACAAGTTGAGATAGCTGATAAGTGCAAAAACAAGGCTTTATTATGGAGAATCGGCAGAGACTGAATGAAAATTTGACCACAATTCATACAATCACTCTGGAGAAGATAGCTGATCAATCCACTTCCTTAGAAACTAAAGTAGATGCTCAACTAACTGAGTTATAAACCAAGCTTGCACTGGATTCAGCTGCAATGCTGCAAACTATAAAGGATTCATCAAAGTCTCTCTCTGATCAAATGACCAAGTTCAAGAATTACTACACCACAGGGAACCATCATGTGGTGGATCAAGTGAGATTTCAAAAGAATGATCTGAGAAATCATATTGAGAGAGCATTCATAAAGGGGGAGAGAGTGATAGTCAAGGCTAGCTCATAACATGCCAAATGGACTTTTAATTGCATAAGAGCTACACTATGATACCCTCCTCTGTGTGATGATGAGCAAGTTGCAGAGTCTGGTTGTCAACCAACTCTGAATGAAGGAATTGCTCAGGAGCCACACAACTTCATTATATTTCATCCTCCCCAATTTGAAGACATTCATGATCAAGTTCAACTTATGTATAGTCCACCTTAGCGTAAACATAGAGTTAATTATGAAGAGGTGGAAATGTCTGGAGCTTCTCTACAAAGGGAGAGGGAAGTCCAATTGTCAAAGAAAAGATTTAGAGAACAGGCTGAGGAGAGCCCTAACTTTGAACAAGGGAGTCCAAAATCAAGGAATATCATTCTTACTACATGGAAATCAGTCATGGCCAACAAATATGATAGGGGTAAGTGGTATTCAGAGCAGGAATGGAGGAAGCATGAAGAGCGCCAAGAGGTTATTTATAAGTTCAGAAGGGAGCAGAAGGAAGGCTTAATTTCTGCTAGTACTGTTGAACCATGCAAATACTTTCCTAAGCTCTATCATTACTTTGAAACACAAAGAATTAAGGCAGAACAGCTTTCCAGCCTCAAAGACAAGAAGGGCAAGCATGTTGCTGATGAAAGTACTCCATCTATTCAGGCCAAAGTTCAGTCAGGAAAAGGCATTTTGATTACAGAACCTGATCAATCTTAGGATACATTTACCTTACTTAGAATTAATGTAATTTTGTATAGGATCTTTGTAATTTTAAGATAGATAACATTTTGGAATATGAATGTGTTATGGCTATTTTTATTTCTGCGGTAAAAGTTCATTTGATTGTATGTTAAATCTTTTATGTTATAATCATCAATATTATTATGTTGGTGTATATCATTGTTTTGGGGTTATGACTTCTCCATATAGGGGGAGATTGTTGGGTACATTGGGTTCAGTATACCTGATCTGGAGAAGTCCCATTGACAACTCAATGATATACCCGAAGGTGTATTTGATGTATGCAAAGTTTTCATGTGCAGGTTCAAAGTTGAACAAATTATTCTAAGTCAATGGGTCGAGACAATACTTCTGTGTCGACACAAGACAGGTCATTAGTCAACACAACGAACAGAAGATGTGTCGAGATAATACTTCTATGTCGACACAAGACAGATCAGTAGTCAACACAAAGAACAGAAGATGTGTCGAGACAATACTTCTGTGTCGACACAAGACAGATCAGTAGTCAACACAAAGATCAAATAACAGATGTGTCGAGACAAAACATCAGTGTCGACACAAGGCAGAACCAAGATGTGTCAACACAGATAACAGAGGTGTCGAGACAAAACTTCTGTGTCGACACAAGGCAGAACCAAGATGTGTCGACACAGATAACAGAGGTGTCGAGACAAAACTTCTGTGTCGACACAAGGCAAAACTAAGATGTGTCGACAAAGATAACAGATGTGTCGACACAAATAACAGATGTGTCGACACAAATAACAGATGTATCGACATAACTAATCTATCTCAACTCTTTTTGTTCTGAGATGATAACTGTTCCAATTATGTAAGTGTTGGGTCTGTCAAAGATGTCTCAGCATAGATTTCGAGACATCTTGTCTACATAATGCTTATATGTCAGAATGTGCTTAGTCAACATTAATCAGGTCAAGAGAGGTCAGATCATTATAGTCGATACAGGAAGGCATTGCTTATATAAAGACAGTTCAAGGAAGGATTTGCTTACAGTTGCTGATGTCATCAATACCAGTCCAAGCCGTCTGAGATTTCTATAAATAGGAGGTGCTGCCTTCAGAAGAACATATACACATATAGATATACATTGTTACCAAGACACTGACCGATTCTATTCATCTGTCTCCAAGAGACGAATCAAGAAAAGAAATGAGAAGAAGAAATTGATCTTCAAGAAAGTCTTCAGATCCCTTTTCCAAGGTTAATTTGGGGATTAAGTAATCTGTTCATCACCATCCTCAACCTATTCAATCTGATCTTCATCAAGAAGTTGCTGATTCAGAAGAAATTCAATTCAGCTGCTGATCTATCAAGAAGAAATCAAACTGCAACTGAGTGAAAGAAATTGTACACACCAATCCAACAAATTATAGGTTTTTTATTTTCTGTAAACTGTTTTATCAAATTTCATTGTAAGATCTCCTAGAGATCTAAGTGGGTATGAGATCTTATTCTCTGAGTGTTTCGTAAGCCTAATCTATAAAGGCTGAGGTAGGAGATTGTGTAGATCTCTGGGGTAGGAGACTGTGGAGATCTCTCATGTAGGAGATTGTGATATCTCTGAGGTAGGACCAGTGGGTCTGAGTGTAGGTTTCTTGAAGAGAAACTGAGCCGTGTAGGATCTGAGGATCTGAGTTGAGGAGGAGGAGCTATAACCTTATCTAGCACATTGTTAGTGAGGAAGAAGGTGGAAAGTGGATGTACCCTAGAGAGGGGAACCACTATAAACTTACTGTGTCCCTTGTGTTGTGTGATGTGTTCTTTGCTGTGTATGATGTGATCTGTTTTGTTATTCTATTGTTTATGCTGGGTACAGCTTATATTCTGAAATGCATCAGTGCTTAGAGCAAAAGTTAAAAGAATTTCAAAGAAGTTTAATAGGTCACCAATTCACCCCCCCCCCCAGGTGACTTTCTACTCATAGGCTTGACTTTCAGGGTCAGATAACCTAGGAGGATTCGTTGGAAGGGAGGAATTCATTGTGTTAATCAAAGGCATTATGGACATGCTGCAGGGGATCTCGCGGCAGGGTGATTGTTCGACCCCACTGCCTCAGGTGCCTGCTCTCGCGCTGCAGGAAGAGCTCGTCTCGGCAAGAGTGGGAGAAGATGCCCCAGGGAGGCGACCGGGGAAGGAAGTGATGTTGGAAGGAGGCAGGCGAGACATGGAGATAAGGGAGTTGTTCCCAAGCCCGGCGAGCACCGACTCGCTAGGGGACGTCGTCGCGCGAGTGGGGGAGGCGAGACCAGTGGTGAGAGGGTTGCCGTTCTGCGAGCTGATCTTGTCAGCTCCAGTCACAGAAGGGTTTAGGGAACCAGAGATAAACTATTATGTGGGGAAAGATGATCCCCTCCAGCACCTGCAATGGTTCGAGGATGCGGTTTCAATCAGGTCGATGACAGATGCGTTCAAGTACCGTCTTTTTGCCATCACTCTAAAGGATAAGGCTAGGGACTGGTTTCATCAGCTCCCGACAGGCTCGATATACATCTTTGAAGACCTGAGCAGGAGCTTTCAACTGCGTTTCTCAACTTCAAAGAAGAGGAGGAAGAACCCGGAGTCGATTTTTCTGATTAAGCAGAGGGCGTACGAGTCCCTAGCTCAGTATATAGATAGATTCAAGGAGGAGATCCTGGATATTCAGGAGGTGCCTGGATTCGCCCTCCAGATGGCCTTTACCGTGGGACTACGGGAAGGCTTCTTCAATATGAGCCTCACTCTGAAGGCACCGCTTTCATTTGAAGGTTTGATGGAGAAGGGTGCAAATGAAATATTAATGGAGGCGGCGAATCCATCTTTTGCAAAAAAGCTAGCAAGGCTGACGGAGGTTGAATCAAGAGAATCAAGGGGAGGAAGACAGCAAGAAGGAAGGAGAAGAGAAGAGCTGAGGGCACCGGCGTACCAGGAGTTGGGATGGAGGCAGCAGGGAGGTCCAGCCCAAGGGCAATAGAGAGGATTTCCCCAGGGGGGAAGGAACCAACCAGGAGGACCTAGGAGGTTCAACCAGCAGGGGTGGGGGTACGGCCATAGACCACCCCTACCCCCGCCGCTGCATGTCATGGCCATCGGCCGAGGGAGAGGTAGAGGCCAAGAGAGAAGAAGAGCAGGAGCAAGAGTGGGAAGGAGGAGAAACCCTCATGAGGGGAGATGAGGGGAGGAGATAACGTTGTCATACTATGACTTCCACGAGGAGGAGGGTCACGCAATAGCTCCCTGTCCGGAATTCTTGGAAATTAGAAGAGCTAGGGGGCAGGAGAGTAGCAGAGGCTGGTGCGAATAGTGTATGTGACTGGGACCGGAGAAGAAGACCAGTGTGTGGATCGAGTGTATGTAGGGGACCAAGGGGGAGTCGGAGTAATCCATGGTGGTGTGGGGATCGAGGCTGCCCAAAAGGCCATCCTTCATATCATATACCATCAGAGTGTAGCTTCGACTTCGCAAGCCCCTCCCCCGGATGAGAAGATCACCTTTTCTCGAAAAGACATGCCAGACCATGAAGACCCATTCTATGACGCACCGGTGAGCCGGACCGCCATTGAAAATTTCACGGTATCGTAGATCCTGGTTGACAATGGAAGCTCAGTAAACGTTATCTTCAAAAAGGCGTTTAACGAGATGAGGGTGGAGGCCCGAAGGGTGTTGGCAGCAGATGGACCATTGTTTGGATTTTTCAGGAGAGAGGAAGGAGGTCGAGGGGGGAGTGGACTCTAGGTAACCCTGGGGGGACTATCCAGGAAGTGTCGCTTTGTCACAGTGGATGCCCCCTGCAGTTACAATGCTATTTTTTGGCGCCCCATAATCAGCTCTTTTAGATGTGTTCCATCCTCTTTCCATCAGTGCCTGAAGCTCAATGTCGGAGGTACCCAAATCAGAGTACGGGGAGACCCGAAGGCGGCCAGGGAATGTTACGTGATGGCGGTAAACACCATCTCATGGCAGGGAGAGGCCAAGGAGATGGGGAAGAGGATGGAACGATGAGAGCAGGAGTTCGGTGGCGGAGCAGAGGAGAAAGAAGAAAAAGAGATCGGAGGAGAAAGGGAGGTGGAGATGGTAGGAGGCATTGCGGCGGAGCTAGTGATGGCAGGAGAGAATGACGGAGAGATGGGGATGGAAGAGGAGAAAGAAAAAGTGGTCGGAGGAGAAAGGGAGGTGGAGATGGTAGGAGGAATTACGGTGGATCCAAAGACGGCGAGAGAGAATGACGGAGAGATGGGGATGGAAGAGGATAAAGAAAAAGCGGTCGGAGGAGAAAGGGAGGTGGAGATGGTAGGAGGCATTGTGGTGGAGCCGGAGACGGCAGGTGAGAGTGATGGAGAGATGGAGGTGGAAGATGAAAAGGGATCAAAGGAAGGTCAAGGGAGGAGGAAGGAAAAAAGGAAGATGGAGGAGGCAGGAGGGTCGCCTGGGGGGGAAGCCCAGCTTGAAAAAAGATGAGTTTCACTACTAGAAGAAAGGAGCACTAGCGAGCTGGAGAGGGAGAAGCTTTGGGAAGAAATGGTGGTAACTGTTACAGAGCATGAGGCAACAAGCCAGGAAGCCGGAGAACAGGATATGCTGGGGGAGCTGTCAAGGCTGAAGGCAGCCGTGGAGATACTAGAGATGGAGATCCTCACTAGAGAAGGAAGAAAAGAGAAGATAAAGGTCAGCAGCG
This sequence comes from Platanthera guangdongensis, assembly GCA_039583875.1. Classification (NCBI taxonomy): domain Eukaryota; kingdom Viridiplantae; phylum Streptophyta; class Magnoliopsida; order Asparagales; family Orchidaceae; genus Platanthera; species Platanthera guangdongensis. The sequence goes on from CM077159.1 coordinate 67,706,911, forward strand.
AGCTCAGCCCAGAAGACCAAGAGGATATCAAGGCATGCGTGCAGAGGAATATTGACGTCTTCGCTTGGAGCGTAGCTGACATGCCAGTGGTCGATGCAGATGTGGCTTGCCACCATCTCAAACTCGACCCCAACAATCGCCCAATGCAACAGAAGTAGAGAGCTATCGCCTCTAAGATGGTCGGACCCATTAGAGAGGAGGTAGAAAAGCTGCTTAAGGCCGTGTTTGTGTCTGCCTGTAAGTATCCGGGGTGGATGAACAATGTTGTAATGGTTAAAAATGGGGAGGGTAAGTGGAGAATGTTTGTAGATTTCTCTCTCTTAAATAAAGCGTGCCCTAAGGATTGCTACCCTCTGCCGCGAATCGACGCGCTGGTTGATTCAGCCATCACTTTCTCACTAATGAGTTTTGTAGATGCGTATTCAGGATACCACCAAATATGCATGTACCCTCTAGACGTCAAGGACGTCACCTTCATCACGGAGGATGGATGCTTCTGTTTTAACATGATACCCTATGGGTTAAAAAATGCGGGGGCAACTTATCAAATAATGATGGATCAGATCTTCCGAGAGCAGAAGGGGCGGAACCTCAAGGATTATGTAGATGACCTGATGATTAAAAGGCGGGACCTCAGATCTCATGTCTGGGATCTTGAGGAAACCTTTGAAACCTTAAGAAAATATAAAATGAGGCTCCACCCACTGAAATGTGTTTTTGGAGCCAGTAGGGGAAAGTTCCTAGGGCATCTTCTTACCCCATCCGGAGTAAAGCCTAATCCCGATAAGGTAAAGGCAATCCTAGAGCTGGAATCTCCCAGGAATACCAAGGAAGTTCAACTTCTCACCGGTAGGCTGGCCGGACTAAGCAGGTTCCTCTCCTGATCCGGAGAAAAATGCTCACCTTTCTTCCGGACATTGAGAGGGGGTAAGAAGTTCGAATGGACCCCAGAGTGCGAGGAGGCTTTTCAGGCTCTAAAGCAGCAGCTCACCCGAGCGCCTCTACTCCAGGGACCGAGGGAAGGCGAGGTCTTGTTCTTATTCCTAGGAGTGGGGACCGGGGCCGTTAGTTCAGTTCTCGTACGAGAGGAAGGAGAAAAGCAATTACCAATCTATTACGTGAGCAGGGTCCTAAAGAAGGCGGAAATCGGGTATCCAATTCTCGAAAAGCTAGCATTTTCTCTCATCATATCGGTCAAGAAGCTTAGGCCATATTTTCAAGCACTTTCGATTCAGGTGGTGATGGATCACCCCCTCCATCACATCTCGGAGGGGGTGGAGAACTCTGGGACGTTGGCCAAATGGTCAATAGAACTCAGTGAATTCGACCTCGGCTTGTCATCAAGGTACAAGCGATGGTCGACTTCCTAGAAGACTACGTAGTGGAGATCCAAGAGGCTGAAGCACCCCCTCGAGTGGATTGGAAGATGCTGGTAGATGGAGCATCAGGAAAAATTTCTTTTGGAGGGGGAATGATCTTGGTAAGTCCAGAAGGGACCAGAATCGATCAGGCTTTCAAGTTTCACTTCGCAATCACCAACAACCAAGCGGAATATGAGGCAATCATCGCAGGGCTCAGGTTGGCTCGGGAGTTGGGCATACAAGATATTTGGGTCTCCACTGACTCTATGGTGGTTGTGACCTAGATTAAAGGGGAGTTTGAAGCGAGGGAGCCCACTCTCCAGCTGTACCTAGGGAAGGTCAAAGACATCATCAGGCAGTTTTGCAGTTTTTCGATTCAGCACGTCCCGAGGGATGAAAGCATTCATGCTGAACAACTCGCCAAATATGGCCCTCGAGCCGGAGGAACGGTGACAGAGCTTTTCATGCCGTCCCTAGAAGAGGGATAACACATGAAGATAAACCAGCAAGGGTCTTGAATGGACCCCCCCCCCCCCCTCATCACTTTCTTGACCTCGGGGCAACTTCCTGAGAGCGATCTCGACAAGAAGTGGGTCAGGTATAAATCGGCGTACTACCTGTTGAAAGATGGGGCACTATGCCGTAAGATGTTGTCGGGTTTGCTGGCGCAATGCATATCTGAGTAGGAGGTTCTAGGGGTCCTAGAAGAAATTCACTCAGGAGAATATGGGAACCACTCAGGAAGTCGGACTTTAGAGGGGAGAGTGTTGAGGCTGGGATACTTCTGACCTACCATCAGGAAAGATGCAGAACAGTTCGCAAAAAGATGTTGAAAGTGCCAGGAGTTTGCCCCCCTCCAACTCCTTCTCGCCCAGAGGCTACATACAATCACGGCTCCCTGGCCCTTTGCAATATGGGGATTAGACCTGGTGGGTCATTTTCCCCAAGCTAGTGGTCAGAGGAAGTTTTTGTTGGTCATGGTGGATTACTTTTCAAAATGGATAGAGGTGAAGGCGTTGGCTAAGGTGACATCGCAGGTGGTCAAAAGTTTCGTATGGGGAGAGATCATCTACAGGCATGGGCTACCGCTAGCCATTGTGACTGATAACGACCACAATTTGCTAGTAGGGAATTCGTTGATTTCTGCATCCGTTTGAGCATAGACCACCGTTTTGCCTCGGTTCATCATCCACGGAGCAATGGATAGGTGGAAGCAGCAAACAAGATCATCGTCAATCTTTTAACGAAGAAAGTGGAGAACCTAAGGGGGAGCTGGGTCGAACAGCTCCCTTCAGTTCTCTTGCCCTTGAGGACCACACCAAACACTGCCATGGGAGAGACCCCATTTAAGCTCTCTCATGGCTCGGAGGCTGTCATTCCAATAGAGTTCGAGGTCACATCCCCAAGAGTAGTCGTTGCAAGGTAAGGAGATGAAGGATGGATGGCAGAGAATGTGGATGAGCAAAAACTCTCTCTTGTTCTCGTGGAAGAACTCCGGGACTTGGCATTGATCCGGCAGGAGGAGGTCAAGCGCCGGATGGCGAAGTACTTTGGTAAGCATATAAGGATCAATCAGTTCCAGAAGGGTGACTTGGTCCGCAAGAATGTGGACGCAGCAGTCAGAGGGGCATCAGTAGGAAAGCTCAATCCCAACTGGGAAGGTCCCTTTGTAGTAAAAGTGGTCTTGAAGTCGGGAGGGTACCACCTCCAGGATGTAGACGGGGTAGCCCTCAATCGTGCCCGAAGTGGCGATGACTTAAAGAGATTTTGTCCATAACACTTTTTGTTCATTACATTTTTAATCGTTTAATACTTGCAATTTTTATGTAGCCCTCTGATATGATGAAACTGCAGGTGTTCTTGTTCATGGCATTAAGAGTGAAGTGGGTGCAAGGAGACCCCGAGCAGACCCGCTGACCAGGCTCTCATCTAGCTAGTAGGACTGTAGGCTCACTCAGTGGTTGGAGATGGTTTAGTGAGGAGACACCGAGCAGACCCGCTGACCAGGATCTCATCTAGCTGGCATGACTGTAGGCTCACTCGGTGGTTGGATATGGTTTGGAGTGGAGACACCGAGTAGACCCGCTGACCAGGCTTTCATCTTGTTGGTAGGACTGTAGGCTCACTCGGTGGTTGGGGATGGTTTGTACTGTAGACCCCGAGTAGACCCGCTGACCAGGCTCTCATCTAGCTGGCAGGACTGTGGGCTCACTCGGTCGTTGGAAATGGTTTGCAGTGGAGACCTCAAGTAGACCCGCTGACCAGGCTCTCATCTAGCTGGCAGGACTGTAGGCTCACTTGGTGGTTGGAGATGGTTTGGAGTGGACACCCCGAGCAGACCCGCTGACCAGGTTCTCATCTAGCTGGCAGGGTTGTTGGATCACTCAGTGGTTGGAGATGGTTTAGAGAGGAGACCCCGAGCAAACCCGCTGACTAGGCTCTCATCTAGTTGGCAGGACTATAGGCTCACTCGGTGGTTGGAGATGGTTTGGAGAGGATACCCCGAGCAGACCCGCTAAGCATGCTCTCACCTAGCTGCTAGGACTGTAGGCTCACTCAATGGTTAGAGATGGTTTGGAGATAAAACCACGAGCAGACCCGCTGACCAGGCTCTCATCTAATTGGTAGGACTTGTAGGCTTACTCGGTGGTTGGAGATGGTTTGGCGTGGAGACCCCGAGCAGACCCGCTGATCACGCTCTCATCTAGCTGGCAGGACTGTAGGCTCATTCGGTGGTTGGGGATGGTTTGGAGTGGAGACCCTGAGCAGACCCACTGACGAGGCTCTCATCTAGCTGGCAGGACTGTAGACTCACTCAGTGGTTGGAGATGGTTTGGAGTGGTGACCCTGAGCAGACCCGCTGACCAGTCTCTCATCTAGCTGGCAGGACTATAGGCTCACTTGGTGTTTGGATATGATTTGGAGTGGAGACCTCGAGCAGACCCGCTGACCAAGCTCTCATCTAGTTGGCAGGGCTATAGGCTCACTCGGTGGTTGGAGATGGTTTGGATAGGGGACCCCGAGCAGACCCGCTGACCAGGCTCCCATCTAGCTAGCAGGGTTGTAGGCTTACTTGGTAGTTGGAGATAGGTTGGAGTGGAGACCCCAAGCAGACACGTTGAACAGGCTCTCATCTAGCTGCCAGGGTTGTAGGCTCACTCGGAGGCAAATCAAGTGGTAAGAGCTCACGAAGAAAGTAGTATATACTTATCAGGGAAATGGTAGAAGATTCCTATGAAAAGGAAGGATTGGAGGCAATACAAGAGAGAATGAGCATTTTATACTGGCGCTCCGTGTAATACCCCCTATCCGTCACATAGCATATAGCAAGAGGTCCGGCCGGGGCCCGACGCCATATACCACAGATAGACTGGAAGGTTACGCAATGGAAACCATCCTGCCAATAACCAACATTCTACACAGAGTACATTCTAGCGGAAGCAATTTAAAAGTTGCAAATTAAGAGCTCAGCCAACAACATGAATGCCCACTACAGAAACCCAACAGGAATGAACGTACAAATACATAAGTACTTGGCCTTATGGCCTTACAATAGTTTACTCATATATAAGTGTCTTCCAAACCTCGGCATGCAGGCCGGTCAAACATGAGAATAAAAGAAAACATTCAAAATTAGGACTTCGAGGGCCGGCTCAATAATAAGGGTTTTTGCCTGCTATTTGCCACTCGGCTCCGTAGCACCTGCAAGCAACAATCCACCGAAGCGGTGGCAAACAAAAGCAACCGTCATCTAAGCTGACCAAATTATAACGATCCCGCCCCTAAACTCGGGGCGGAGATACTCCTTCCATGCACTTTATTAGCATAGCCATATAATAGAGAAATATCACATCATCACAGGAGTAGGCTCACACGGCCACAAACCCCGTGCTCTCAGGGCACATTCTCGGTGAACCTGGTCAAATTCCGCGATCTCACCACCGCCCATTGGACGGTAATTCTCGTGAGCATTTGAGTCTTTCTAGAAGAAGTCACGTCAATTGAAGACATCGACAGCCTAAGACCCGCCCTCTATGCCATCGGTAGGCCTCTAAAACCGAACCACATAGAGCGGGTTTGGTTCCACTCATCCCGTTGCTCACCTCACCACGGAAATTTAAGTCATCGGCGCGGGTCAAGCTTCCCCGAATCCCGAGTATCGAACACAAAATTACATAACCCAGTTATGTTCAAGTTGGCTCCCAGGCCACTAAGTTGGCAGAATCACGCATCTGCCCAGTTTTTCGGGTGCACCTTGGAGTTAGTCCCCAAGGCTCCCTGTTGCAATCTATCACGTAAAAAACCCGAAAAACAATCATCTGTGCGGAGTCTTATCCGGCCATTCATGCAATGCAACATCACCAATCCAGACCAACTTGTCCGGGTAGGCTTCACACATCATGCCTATGTCCGTTTCTCGATTACGGACTCTACATGCAAAACAACTGGGACTATTCATGTCTACCCAAAGGAACACCTTGCATTCACCGTAAACTCGTGAGAGCGGGCTTCCTATACAAGGGAAAATAGGACCTCACATGTCCAAGATGAGAATCGTTACCCTAGCATTCCTCTTCGGCACCATGAAGATCTATACGGATGAAAAACACCGCAACGCCTTCGCCTCCGTAGATCTGAACTCAGCTTGCGATTTGGGACTCTGAAGCTCCACCGGTGGCCGGATCTCTCTTCCTTCTTCTTCCTTGCTCTACCCTCTCTATAGAACCTTAGAAGGAGAAAGCTTGGAGGAAGTGAGAGTTTCTAAACCCTATCCCGGGATTAAACCCTGCCAAGATTCGCACTTAAAATCCAAAACCTGGGCCGAACACGGCTTGTGACACGCCTGTGTCCAAGGCCTTGTTCCTCATTCGACGTCGAAAACCGTCGCATCCCGAAAAGAACACGTGCTCTCGACACGCCCGTATCAGGCTTGACACGCCCTTGTCATCCAGTACATGCCCGTGTAGAGTTGTGTGTTCCTCCATCGACACAGTACCAACACCAACCCAAGAAGAACACGGGTATTCGACACGCCCGTGTCCCATTTGACACACCCGTGTCATACCCGAACACGCATGGACTCCATGCCGTGTTTCTCCACTGACATAACTCGGCTAACTACCCGAGTAGGGCATGGCCTGGGACACGCCTGTGTCTCAGGCCGTGCTCGCTGCTCGACGATTGTCGACAGCAGTTTCGTCGACCACACGGCATCGTCGAACCCGAGCACGACACACCCCTAGGACACACCCGTATCCTAGGCCGTGTGACCTCTACCAAGTCCGAACCTTGGCTCAAAACACCACCCGTCCCTCTTTTGAGTTTCAGGGCGTTATAGCTCTCTCCCTCTTAAAAGAATTTCATCCCGAAATTACAGAAAGGAAAGATATAAACAAAGCTTAAACGGTACCTGAGTGGAATAACACTGGGTACTCCTTAAACATGGTCTGCTCTCGCTCCCACGAGAGCTGCTCCCGGCCGCAGTTGTCCCAACGGACCTTGACCATCCTGATGTCTTTGTTATGCAGTCGCTTGACTTCCGAGTCCTCAAGGCGAACGGGCTTGACCTTCGTCGTCATCCCATTACCAACATACTTGATCGACCGCAATCACTTGCGAAGGCTCTTGCACAGCCTTCCGTAGCACCGATATATGGAATACGTCGTGTAGACCACCCAATTCCGCCGATAGCTTTAACCGATAAGCTGCTTCGTCAATCCACTCCAAAACCTCAAACGGTCCAGGCTACCTCGGGCTTAGCTTCTTCATGCACAGTACCCGTGAGACACCCTTGAACGGCTTAATCTTCAAGTACACCTAGTCGCCAACAGCGAACTCCGCATTCCTATGCTTTGCGTTATAGTACTTAGATTGCGGTCCTGAGCGATTAACAATCTCTCTCGAATGGTTCGAACCAACGAGGTTGCATCTCCCACTTCTTTTCGCTTGTATAGCTTCGACTCGCCCGTTTCTAGTCACGATAACGGCGTGCGACATCTTCTACCATAAAGGGCCTTGAAGGGAGCCATCGAAATGCACGCCTGGTAGTTGTTGTTATACGCAAATTCCACCAAATACAGGTGATCTTCCCACTGCTTGTCGAAGTCCAAGACACACATGTGATGCATGTCTTCTATTGTCCTGTTGACTCTTTCGGTCTGACCATCCATCTACGGATGAAAGGTCGTGCTGAAACTCAGCTTGGTCCCCAACATCTGCTGCTCCAATCTCCAGTCATTGGACGTGAACCGCACATCTCGGTCACTCATGATGTTGTGGGGCACACCGTGAATCCGAATAATGTTATCCACATACAATTTTTCCAATTTCTCCACAGAATCATCCTTCATATGTGGAATGAAGTGCGACACTTTCGTCAATCGATCTACGATCACCCAGATGGCGTCGTTTCCCTTCTGTGAACTTGGCAAACCATGCACAAAGTCCATTGTAATATCCTTGAACTTCCATTTCGGAATAGGCAAGGACTTCAAGAATCCTCCATGCTTCTGGCACTCTACCTTCACTAAGGCGCATGTTTGACACTTTGCCATATACAGTACCACATCCTTTTTAAGTCCTGGCCACCAGAACAATTTCTTCATATCGCGGTACATCTTCGTACTCCCCGAGTGAATGGAGTACTTGGTATGATGAGCCTCATACATCAATTCTAACCGCAGTTTGCCCATATTCGGGATGCATAAACGACTATCCTTCCATAACAATCCATCCACAACCTCAAATTAATAATTTGACCCATCCAAGGCCTCAACCATGATTTGCTTCATGTGGCCATCCAAATCCAGAGCCTGCCGAATCCGATCGGCCAGGTCACACTGAACTTCAGTCCCGTTCAATAGCGCTTCGGCACTAGTCTACTTGTCTACATATGAGATCTCCAACGCCTCCAACTCCCGAACCAAATGCCCGTCATGAACCGACAGCCAATTGGCTTTAGCTGGGGCCTTGTAACTTAACGCATCCGCAACTCCATTGCCTTTCTCAGGCACATAATGAATCTTGAATGTGTCGTCCCCCAGGAACTCCATCCATCTCCGCTGTCGCATGTTCAGATCCTTCTGATCCAACAGTATTTCAGGCTCTTGTGGTCGGTATAGATATCGACCTTCACCCCATACAAGTAATGCCTCCACAGCTTCAGGGCAAATATCACTGCCGTTAACTCCAAGTCATGGACCGAATAATTTCTCTCATGTACCTTCAGCTAATGTGAGCCATAAGCTATCACACGTTCGTGTTGCAGTAGAACACAACCCAATCCACTGCCTGAAGCATCGCTGTAGATCTCAAAGCCTTCGGTCCCACTCAGCGAACTCAGTACAGGCGTCGTGGTCAACCGACTCTTCAACTCCTCAAAAGCCTGTGCACACTCCGGCATCCAAGCAAACTTCTACTCTTTCCTCGTCAGAGTCATGAGGGGTAACGCTATCCGCGAGAAGTTCTCCACGAAGAGCCTGTAATAGCCGGCAAGCCCCAGAAAACTCCGGACTTCCTCTACCGTAGACAGCACAAGCCACTCTCGTATAGCAACAATCTTCGCCGAATCCACCAAAATTCCCTCTCCACTAACTACGTGACCAAGGAACGCTACTGAGGACAACCAAAACTCGTATTTGGAGAACTTGGCATACAGTTGATTCCTCCTCAACGCCTCCAACACCAAATGTAGATGCTTAAAGTGATCCTCCTCACTCTGCGAGTACACCAATATATCGTCAATGAAGACGATCACAAAGTTGTCCAGGTACTCTTTGAAAGTCCTGTCCATCAGATCCATGAACACTGACGGCACATTAGTCAGCCCAAACGGCATAACCGAAAACTCATAATGCATGTATCTTGTACTAAAAGCTCTCTTGGGGATATCACTTTCCCTTATCCTCAGTTGATAATACCCGGATTTAAGATCCAATTTCGAGTACACCGTTGACCCGACTAACTGATCGAACAGATCATCAATCCTTGGGATCGGGTACTTGTTCTTTTCCGTTAACTTGTTCAGCTCTCGATAATTAATACAGACCCGCAAACTTCCGTCCTTCTTCTTCTTCACAAAAAGGACAGGGGTGCTCCAAGGCGACGAACTTGGACGCTCTTGAAGTTGTACCTTCAGCTCCACCATCTCCTTAGGTGCTAGCCGATACGGAGAGCGTGACACGGGTTTCGCACCTGACACTAGCTCGATGGTGAAATCTATCTCCCGCTAAGGTGGGGCTCCAGGGAGATCGCTAGGGAACACATCAGGGTATTCAAATACCACTGGGATGTTGTCTAAAGCAGGCTTAGGCTTCGAAGCCTCCACTAGCGTAAAGAACAACTCTGGACCAACACGAACCGCCGTAACCACCTGAAAAGCAAACATCAGAGTCTTGCTCGAACCATTCAAGCCTGCAAATGTCATCTCACGACAAGTTACCAACTTTACCTCCTTGCGATTTCAGTCAATATATGCTTGCTACTCCGAGAGCCAGTCCATACCAAATATCACGTCGAAATCCACTAGCGGCAGTAGCGACGCTTGCAAATCGAACTCCTGACTCCCAATACGAATCTTTACGCCACAGATTCTATACGCGCGCATCTAACACCCATTCGACAACAACACATCTAGTTTGTCCTTTGCCATCGAAGAAGGTACTCTGATGCGCGATATGAATCCTTCGAACAAAAAGGAGTGAGAAGCTCCTGTATCAAAGAGTGCTCTCACCGGATTCTCACAAATCAAAACAAAGCCTATACAAGCAGTGGTAAGGTAACACGTGCAAGGTAACAAGTATTTTAAACTAACTTGCTATAAATTTAAACCGTACCTGTCACCATATCTGCTTGCTTGATGGCCTCCTGCTGGCCAAGATCGTAGAATCTAGGTTGAGCCGGAGCATAATGGGATGCGTTTGACTCCACCGCCTTACCCTTCTCCTCATAGGTTGCTCCCAGCTTCCTCTCAGACTTGGGACGTCCGCTTCGACAATCTCGGGCATAGTGTCCCGGCTTTCCAAAATTATAGCATGCGCACGGGGTTCGGACTGTAGTCTCCCCAGATGCACCAGAAGAAGGGGTTGGACCCGAAGTCCTAGCCTTTTATTCCACTTGAGGAACAAAGATTTTGAGGAGTTCGGCACTTTGAACTCCGCCCCCTTTGCAGTAGAGTCTTTCTTCGCTTGAACGTTCCTCAGATCCTTCTCCAAAGACCGGGCCGTATTGACCAGGGTCAGGAAGCCCTGCGTCATAGGCCCCAAGAGCAATAGCCTTAGGTCATCCCTCAAACCCTCATAGAATCGGTTTGTCTTATGCTCCTCATCGGCGAATGTAAGGCTAGCGTACCGACCCAACCGTGTAAATTTGTGGAGATACTCGTCCACGCTACTCTATCCTTGCGTTAACCTCTGGAACACATTCTCCAATGCGATCCTCTGAGCCAAGGAAAGGTACCTTGCCAAGAAGAGTCTCGAAAATTCTTCCATCGAGACGTCTGTGAGTTTCCTTCCCCTCAGATGATGTAACTCCAAACCTTCCCACCACAGCCTTGCATCTCCGTCCAACAGGAATGTAGCTATGGTGGTCATCTTCCACTCTTCCATTTCAGTAGCTGTTAATACTCTTTTCACTCGGGAGAACAAATCCTCAGCTTGGGATGGGGTTGCCGTCCCCGAGAACACCGGAGGATTGAAGCCCATAACATGTTTGAGCTACCTTTCAGTTGCTCTCCTAGGCACCAAAGGTTTCACCACCACTTGCTCCACCCTTCTCGGTTTCACTGCTTGAAGCGGTACCTACTCCACCGCTGGAGCAGGCTGCTGCATTTGCCTTGCAGGCTGCGGATTGATCATAGTGAACACCGCTTCAGCCACCAATCGTATGGTTTTTGCCGAGGGATGTGTTGCAGGCACATCATTTGGTGCATTACTTGCCTAAGAAACCGGACATTCTGATGGCCCTGCACCACTTCTGGTCACCTATAGTCATACAAAACACCATTAAGCGACCAAACAATATTGCAAAAGCAATTATAGGAACACGCGGGTTCCTCAAACATGTGTATTTTCATTTCTATGTGGACATTCATGGGTTCTTTTGTATGTTATAACGATGACGCACACACATGTGCTCACCACCCCTTAAAAGAATTCGTCCTTGAATTCATTTAAGTTGACCGAAACCAGTAGTCTGATACCAAATTGTAACACCCCCTATCCATCGCATAGCAAATAGCAGTAGTTCCGGCCAGGGCCCGACGCCATATACCACAAACAGACCGGAAGGTTACGCAATGGAAATCATCCTGCCAATAACCAACGTCCTACACAGAGTACATTCTAACGGAAGCAATTTAAAAGTTGCAAAATAAGAACCCAGCCAACAGCATGAATGTCCACTACAGAAACCCAACAGAAATGAACGTACAAATACACAAGTACTTGGCATTATGACCTTAAAATAGTTTACTCAAATATAAGTGTCTTCCAAACCTCGGCATGCATGCCGGCCATAGATGAGAATAAAAGAAAACACTCAAAATTAGGCCTTCGAGGGACGGCTCAGCAACAAGGGTTTTTGCCTGCTATTTTCCACTCAGCTCCGCAGCACCTGCAAGCAACAATCCACCGAAGCGGTGGCAAACAAAAGCAACGGTCAGCTAAGCTGACCAAAATTATAACGATCCTGCCCCTAAACTCGGCGCGACGATGTTCCTTCCCTGCACTTTATTAGCATAGCCTTATAATAGAGAAATATCATATCATCACATGCGTAGGCTCGCACGGCCACACATCCCGTTCTCTTAGGGCACATTCTCAGTGAACCCGGTCAAAGTCCGCAGTCTCACCACCACCCCTTGAACGGCAATTCTCGTGAGCATTTAAGTCTTTCCGGCAGAAGTCACGTCAATTGAAGACATCAACAGCCTAAGACCCGCCCTCTATTCCATCGGTAGTCCTCTAAAACCGAACCACATAGAGCGGGTACGGTTCAACTCAACCTGTTGCTCACCTCTCCACGGCAATTTAAGTCATCGGCGCGGGTCAAGCATCCCCGAATCCCGAGTATCGAACGCAAAATTACATAACCCAGTTATGTTCAAGTTGGCTCCCATGCCACCAAGTTGGCAGAATCATGCATCTGCCTAGTTTTTCGGGTGCACCTTGGAGTTAGTCCCCAAGGCTCCCTATTGCAATCTACCGCGTAGAAAACACGAAAAACAATCATCTGCGCGAGTCTTCTCTGGCCATTCATGCAATGCAACATCATCGATCCAGACCAACTTGTCCGGGAAGGTTTCACACATCATGCCTATGTCCGTTTCTCGATTACGGACTCCACATGTAAAACAGCGGGGACTATTCATGTCTACCCGGAGGAACACCTCACTCACCGCAAACTCGCGAGAGCGGGCTTCCTATGCAAGGGAAAAGAGGACTTCACATGTCCAAGAGGAGAATCGTTACCCTAGCATTCCTCTTCGGCGCCATGAAGATCTATACTGATGAAAAGCACCGCAACGCCTTCGCCTTCGTAGATCTGAACTCGGCTTGCGATTTGGGGCTCCGAAGCTCCACCAACGGCCGGATCTCTCTTCCATCTTCTTCCTTGTTGTCCCCTCTCTCTAGAACCTTAGAAAGAGAAAGCTTGGAGGAAATGAGAGTTTCTAAACCCTATCCCCGGATTAAACCACCTTGCATCCCAAAGGAAGGAAACGGACGACCATAATTCGCACTTAAAATCCAAAACCTAGGTCAAACACGGCTTGTGACACGCCCGTGTTCAAGGCCGTGTGCCTCATTCGACGTCGAAAACCATCGCATCCCGAAAAGAACACGGGCTCTCGACATGCCCGTGTCAAGCTTGACACGCCCGTGTCATCCAGTACACGCCCGTGTAGCGGGGCGTGTTCCTCCATCGACACAGGACCAACACCAAACCGAGAAGAACACAGGTATTCGACATGTCTGTGTCTCATTTGACACGCCCGTGTCATACCCGAACATGCCTGGGCTCCAGGCCGTGTTTCTCCCCTAACACAACTCGGCTAACTACCCGAGTAGGACATGGCCTGGGACACGCCCGTGTCTCAGGCCGTGTTCGCTGCTCTACGATTGTTGACTGCAGTTTCATCGACCACACAGCATCGTCGAACCCAAGCACGACACGCCCCTGGGACACGTTCGTGTCCCAGGCCGTCTGACCTCTACCAAGTCCGAACCTTGGCTCAAAATGTCACCCGTCCCTCTTTTGAGTTTCGGGGCGTTACACTCGACGAGGGGGGTCTCGCCCATAGCGAGCGGGTATTCACTATCAAAGGCATAGGTCTCGCATAAAAAGGGGGACTTATCGTAAGGAGCAGTTTGGTCCCCAGGCTCTACCCGCACATGGTTCGTCTCTCGGCGAGACGAGAGTAAAAGGCCAAACTGTCTCGCGCTCGGCAGGGGTGAGGAGAAGTCCAACGGCCAGCGCTCTGAGTTAACTTTCAAGCGAGACAGCAATAAATAAAGCGCAATGAAATAAAAAGAGCGAAAGTTTATAATTAAAATTCCCAAAGGTCATAATAAAAATCCCCTTGTTCATTACAAAAAGAAGAAACATTTCAATATCTGAGAAATATACAAGTATAAGAGACAAAAAAGTGGGGGGAGTCCCAAGACACATTGACACCCCTTCACTCCACGTCACTGGAGGTAGAGCTGTCATCCGTCTCGCCATATAGTTTGGGGACCAAGTCGTTGACTGTGACCGTCTCGGCATCGTCCCTGACAACCCCAGCTCCTTCGACATCTTCAGGATGAGCTTGGTTGTCTTGATATTAGCGTCTCGGCAAATGGCATCGACCTCGTCTAGAGAGTAATGGGTTGGCGTGGGAGCTTGGAACGGATCTGGGTGAGAGTGAAGCAAGGTGCTGTCCTGAAGGCAGGCGTTCTCAGCCATAAATTTCTTATTCTCCCCCTCCAAAGCCGCAATGCGCGAGCGCATTTGATCGGCCGTCTCGGCATCCTGCGAGAAGGCTGTCAATCAACAAAAGTTCATGTAGAGCTGACAAGTGAAACAGGCGAGTGGCAGTTAAAAAGCTTACCACAACTCCCTGGCTTCGGGCGAGAAGGTTGTCGGTGACTGCCAGCCTCTTTTTGAGGTCATTCGACTTCTCGTGTTCTGTGGCAAGGCTGGTCTTGGCTTCCTTACATTTCTTGTTATTGAAGACAAGGCGACGAGAGATTCTGTGCGAGAGCTCCATGGAGTGGAATTGGGTGTGAGCGGCCTTCAAGACGAGGTCTCGCAATGGCTCGTTGTCGAAGAGCTCAGCCCTAAGACCACCATAAAGCCCATACCCGAGGGAGAAGGCATGACTGGTGGGTTGTTCTTGCTCCTTCTAGGAGGGAAGGAGAGTAGACACCGACAGACGGTTGGAGTCCTTCTCCTACAAAAGTGTCGGCTCGTCGGAGGCGTTGTTCACCACGGGCCCCATATTTTAATTCGAATGCGAGGAGGGGGCCGGGCGGATGGAAGAGCTAGCTTCGCGAGGGGGAAACTCAGCGGGCTGGATAGAGGTAGTAGCGGTTCGGTCAGGTGGGGCCATCTCACAGGCAGGCGAGACGGCTTGACGGTGAGGTGAGGGAGATCCTTCCATAGAAATGGGGGTCAGGGACCCCGATATTTCCTTTCTTTCCTTGGGAGCAGCTCCTTCTTTCTCTTTGGGGAATGACACAGCCTTTTCATCTTTATCATTAGGCTGTGCCGAGAAGTAGCGACAACATCATCCCCAG
This sequence comes from Platanthera guangdongensis, assembly GCA_039583875.1. Taxonomy (NCBI): domain Eukaryota; kingdom Viridiplantae; phylum Streptophyta; class Magnoliopsida; order Asparagales; family Orchidaceae; genus Platanthera; species Platanthera guangdongensis. The sequence continues at coordinate 67,722,047 of CM077159.1, forward strand.
ATCTTTTCTTTGGGGCGGTGGTCAGCGTTTCCTTTATCGCCTCGGCCACCATGCTAGCAAGGGCGAGACCCATGTTGCTCTGGTAAGGGGGATGGATGGGGATATTCCTCTCTCCTGAGCAAGAAAATGGTCAGAATGAAATAGGAAGATGGCAAGTCTATTATTAAGAGAGCGCGAGTATACCTTCACTGGGGAGAACGGGAAGGAGCGAGTCGAGGTCTCGCCGAAGGTAGTTGACCTCGAAATGTATCCCTGCGAAGAAGTCGCAGAGAGCCTTCTCAGCACCTCCAACCTTGGGGGTCTCGTAGTATACCTCGGCAGGCGACACCGGGGTGAGAGGGACGCCTCCCAGGTTCTCGCGAATGAAGACAATGCGGTTGAGCCAGTGGTGTTCTTGTTAGGCGTCTCGCACACCTTCAAACCCTGGTCGGTGAAGTAGGAGACGCCATCGTCTTTGGCATGGTCAACGAACAACTTGCGGAAGAGGGTAAGACTAAATTCGATGCGCTACCGGTGCAGATAGCTGGCAAAGGCGACTAACATCGAGATGGCATTTGGGTTGAACAGTACTGGAACAATACCAAAATATTTGAAAGTCTGTTTTACCTCTGGCCAGAGGGGGAGTCTTAGCCCCGCCTCGAAGTGCGAGACGAGGAAGGCGAGCCCGCGGGGGTAGAAGTAACAGCCTTACCGACCTTTGGCGTGCAAGACTGATACCCCTTAGCTAAGAACTCGCTGGCGAAGCGGTTGTAATCCTCTTTGGAGATTTTGCTGGGAGGGAAGTCATGGTCGACAAATCTCCTTCCGCAACAGTTGCGGCCCTCGCCTTCTTCTGCTCTCTTCTTTCCCATGGCGAGTGAGATGACAGAAACAGGAGGGGGTAAAAAAGAGTGAGGCGGAAGCGGGATGCGAGAAGAGGTAGGCGAGGAGGAGCAGGCGAGAACTCCGGATTTCAGTTGTAGCAGGAAGCGATAGCGAAAGTGTAGGACATCTGGATCCGGGGGTATTTATAGCAGATGGAGAGTGGAGAAAAATGGGCGGGAAAGTGAGAAGGCGAAAGCTGAAGGGGCAACCAAACAGTTCATCTTCTCTCTTTCTCCTGAACCCGAGGCACGGAACATCACCACAACTTTTACAATGAGCCAAAAACAAAAATAAAAAAGGTGGATTAATAAACACAACCATAATGAAAACCCAGCATGAAAGAGGTTGACATAATATCATAATAAATTATCATAATAATTTTTTTTGTTCCGCACGAGGTGGGCATCTCGTCCAAGAGGGATCTAAAATAACAAATTAATAATTAAACAGACAGATGATCGATTAATAAACACAAGGTTACAAGGGATAATTAAACAGGCGAGACGTTTAAGCGGGCGAGACAAAGCCAAGGTACCTCAATTCTTGTGCCATTTCCAACGGCCACCGCAAGATCCCGCACATGGAGGGAGACCAGGAAGATGAAAAGCGCGGACGACGTCTAGACCACAGCGTGTAAGACGGAGATGTTGGTCAGTCTCGCTTATGATAACCTGGGGGTCTGTCCCATCTATTTCGGCGTCGGCATCGACCTCGGCAGAGATGCGAGCGCACTCAGTTTCCAGCTAGTCAATGCGTCGATCGGTATCTTCCATCTCCCAGTCCATCTCGCGGATGACGTGGGTATATTTTCGAAATATCCTGGTCGTCTAGCGCTTCATCTCCAGAGGGTCCATAGGATCGCCCGGGTAGTCTTCGATCTCATCCGGGCGAGGAAGAGGCGAGAGGGTAGATGGCGTGGGGGAATCCTCAGTACCCGAGTCAAGTTGGATACCTACGCAACAAAAGTGGAAGGTCATAATGAAGGGTGGTCTCGCAAGAAGGCCAGCCCAGAGGTCTCGAATGTACCTTATAGGGGAATAAAAAAATGTATGAAGCGAAAGGACCGGATGAGTTTACTTATTTGGGATGCGAGAGTTCCCCACAAGCCGTGAGAGGTCTTCTTTCCTCGTGATAGGGGGGAGGATTCCTGAGGTGAGTCGGAGTGTTGATAATGATGGTCGGTAATGTCAGGAGGATTCGCAGGCATGGGGGAATCAGCGAGGTTTCCCTGAAAGAGCATGGTCAACAAGCGAGATGACAAAATAAAAGCGAGGCGAGAGGAGGAGTCAAGAATCACCTGTCTCTCTCCAGAGGACACGGGAGGAAGTGTATCGCCTATCGAGGGTGCCGAAGTGGTCGCGTCGGCCGAGAATGGAGGGCCGGCAGTTTTTGTCTTCTTCAAGCGAGATGAGGAAAGAGCTGAAGCGGGGGTGTGGACCAAAGATTGGATCAGGGCAGCCTCGTTGGCTTTGTTTTACTTCTGGACCATCGAGAGACGCTCACGAAATCTCTAACTATGAGACATGTTGAGGGTAGAAGAGATGTGGAAATGAGAGAGGGGGCCCTCCATGATGAGGTGGGGTCTTATATTTATAGACTACAGGGGGAGGGTCTGCCAAAGATTCTCATAAATGAATCCCAACGCTGCGAGCCACGGTTGGACTTTTTTTCCGAGCTTGGTGCAACCTCGAAAAGAGTGGGGATTGTGTACAACCTTGGGCTCGCGGGATACGGCTCAAGCAGCAGAGCGGAGAAGCTGGCGAGAGGAATTGAATAGGCGAGTGGGACCATGTGATCCACTCGCAGGCGACGCGACAGTGCTCTCTGTAGTAAGCAAGACGTCCTTTGGGGCGACCAGGCCCTTGAGGGCGAGATGGCTCCAACAAGCCGGGAGGCCTACGAGACGAGCAGGAGGGCTCGTCCCGCCGGCTGGTTGCTTCCCCACTCGCCATATAGAGGGAAGGATGTTTTTATCTTCTTACCCCCAAGGTGGATTTTACACTTCTACCCCAGGTAATTTTACCCTTCTACCATCGGTGGTCTGCATATAGCCCTTCAGAACAGCGGAGTTTGGCTGTTCGCAGACCCAACCTATGGGATTTTGGTAATTTCAGATCCGTTTATTATAGTTATTTACAGGCCAGACTCAGAGGCCTATAAATAGACCGATAAGGTGCCTTGAACAGGTTACTGAACCTTTCCATATTTTTCCTTAGAGGCACCTAGCTCAGCATTGGCTAGGGAGGGGGAGAACTTCAGATTCTTCCGGGTAAGAGGTGGGACCTCTGAGCTGAGACCATCGGTCTGTTTTTGGTCTTGTGACTTACGTCAGGAGGGTGGTTCGAGAAGAGTAAGTGTGTGTTGCAGCTTCAGGTCCAAACTCTAGGTGGAACCGGACGACTGGTTTCTACAATAACATTGCATGCAATGAAAAAAAAACATGCTAATGGGCACCCATGTGATGATGGTTATACATCCCATAATACAAAACCGTCACATGTTACCTCCTTTGGTGGATCCATATACAAACACATATTATGCATCACATACTACATAATATGCCATGTATACTTCTTATCATGCTATGAGTGTAGTGACTATGCTTCGGTTAAGACAAACTGATGATACATCGGTGTGTGTATGCAAATGAATGACGGGAGACAAACTAAATGAGATTTGCTGGTTCGACCAACTTGTCAAACCAACCTCCCTCTGATACCAACTGTCACAACCCGCATTTTTAACTGCCAATAAAGGTGTATCAGTGTAGGGGAAAATGCGCGTCATGATGACCCGTCAGCAGGGGATAACTGCGGATGCTAAGGTAAAACACCTACTTAGTCATGAAGAAAGATTCTTAAGTTATTTAGAGGTAAAAATCGGTTCAAGTGGTAGTTAGTTGTATCCCTCGGCTTAGTGGCTCATCTAGTCCACAGGAAAAGTAGTTATACGCTGCGGAAATTACTTCTTTTACAAAATTAGACGCCCTACAAGAGTTTAGAGGTTCCTAGAGGACACCCCAAAGTATACAAGTTCTAAATTTATAATAGCAATAAAAGTAGATTTTTACGGTCGTGAAATAGAGTGAGTTTGAGTTTTAAAGTATGCAATGCATGGAGTAATAATAGTAGATTTTATAATTGAAAATACCTAACATACAATCCTAACATAAAAAATCCCAGAGCAATTAATCATATACACAGAAGGAAAACTAGCAGCTAGCAAGTATACAAAATCAACAATCATGTGGGCGTCAGCAACTGACACGAACCCATGTAAAAAGAAGTATGTCTGTACTAGCAAAGAAGACAAATAACAATATACCTCGCTACGGCAAGGCAAAAATCCACAGCTAAGACGACTGCCCAGGAACTCCAACACCAGCACGTCTATCAGCTACAGCTCTGAACTTGAGGCATTCCAAAGACAGAACACCTCAGCAAGAAAGTACAAATGAAGGCAGAAAGTAAGCCAGCAATAAATGAGTCAAGGGGTACCAACCCAAGACCATGGAAAAATAATTACATAAAGTATAGCAGTCAGGTACAAGGTAAAAGAGAAACATTTATGTGAACCGTCACGTATAACCACAACACCACAAATGCACAAGACTATGAGGGGAAAGAAATTCAAGCTTAAACCATCAGGAGAGAAACAACCCCTATTACCCACCTGTGGTCAACTCCACCAAAAAAACCAAAACGGGCAGGGTGGCCAACCTCGAAGACAATTTATTTGTCTAATTGCGGGGGAGACTGGATACTCCACCATTCACCGTAATTTCCCCAAACTCCCGGTAGAGCCCCACAAAGTACTAATAGGGAGAACAAACATTACGGCTGTGGTTTCGTCCACAAATAACACCCGCAATAAAGGAAACCCGGAAAGAAAAACCCCATAACGACCCAGGTTTAGAGCTCAGAGGCCCACCACAACCCTTCCTGGTCCGAAGGCGTGTCTCGCCCCACGGCATCGCCATGAAGTAAACCATGATATAAGTCTCATGAAAACAATGACACATCGGATTCTACTGGACAATTCTAGATATGGCATGGTTGATCAACCTTTAGGAAGAATTTATAATCCTATATGAACTTTAACACGTCCCACTTAAATGTTGAGGAACGGTGAAAAGTGTAAGATCCCACCGCATGTAATACTGACAAGATTAGGTAACAAAATCAAGAACATGATGATTATAAACGAACTAGATAAGTGATCTAAACCGCACTAAAATTCAGCAAGTTAATTAATAATCATGACAACACAAGTTAGAAATTTCTGTAAATCGGGATAAAGAAAGGATGAGAAGGATGAAACCATTACTTTCCTTGGTTTTATAGGGAAACAATTCTCCAAATTACTCCTTGTCACAGATCGGGGCTAAAGAAGGTGAGGGAAGTCAAAATATATTAAGAAATAGACGAAATAGAGGATAGGTCCAAAAACCCTAGTGAGAAAATCTGAAGGAATGGGGGAGATTTTACCACGATGGCGTAGCTCTCGTTGAGAGCTTTCCGGATCTATATTCGGTTGAAGATTCCGAGCACCGGAGCACCGTCGGCGGCCACCGGAAGGATCACGGAAAAAAACTTTCTCTCTCTCACGCCTCTCTGGTTCGGGAGATGAACAGGAAAGTTCGGTCAAAATGATGGAGGAAATAAGAAGTAGGTATATATATTGGGTCAAATCAGGATAACCGCACTTAAAGAAAGAATTGGGGTCGGCTGAACCGGGCATCTCGAGAAGAAGTATAGATTTCTCGAGTAGAAGATCATACCACTCAAGTAGAAGAAACATTACTCGGGTAATGAGGAAGAGATTTCTCGAGAGCAAGAAGATTACTCGAGAGCAAGGAAGGAGATCACTCGAGAACCAGGAAGGGGATTACTCGAGAACAAGAAGACTACTCGAGAACAGGAAATCATGTTCTCGAGTTCACAGGGCAGATCTCGAGTACTAAAGAAGCATTTCTCGAGTACAACAACAGCCTTCTCGAGAACTAGATGAGCATTTTTCGAGTACAGCAAAACTTCTCGATAACTAGAAGGGCAGTTCTCAGGAACAAAGATCATTTCTCAAGAACAAGAAGAACTTCTCGAGAACTAACATCATTTCTCGAGAACAAGGGAAACACCACTCGAGAACAGCGAACCTAGTTCCCAAGTACAGAGCAAAATTTTCTGGAGAAGAAGGGCAATTCTCGAGTATAAGCGTTTACCTCTGGAGAACAAAACATTCCTCGAGAGCTAGAGGAGGAAGAAAATATCCCGATCGTTGAACGCAAAACCCGTTCGACGAAATTAGTTCGAAGATCGTCGAACGCAAAACCCATTTGACAAAATTAGTTCAAAAATCATTGAACGCAAAGGAAACACACACTCGACGAAGTCAGTACATAATTCGCCGAACGCAAAGCCAGATCGATAAATTCTGCTCGAGGTTCGTCGGGTCTAGAACCTAAAACTACTCGATGTTCGTCGAGCTCAGCTCGATGATCATCGAGCCCCATACAGTGCCCAGAAATTCAAGGGAAAAACTGAGTTTGATGAAAACCCACCCCTTTAGGAGAGTTTCCCGATAATCAAAATGAGTTTAAGGCTTTGATAAAAAGAAATTATCATAATCAAATGGTTGACATAGAATTATCATAATCAAATAGTTGAACAAGGAAGTATGAGTACAAAACAGAGTCCCAAACACGCGTTGAATTAAATGAATTCAACAATGATGACAACCCTAGAATCTGTCGTACCATTTCTTGAGACACAACATCAAATGCTCTCACAAGCAAAAAGATCACCACAGGGGTCCAAACACGCTCCAAGACTCCAAAATGCTCGGAACACAATAGAACCGGACAAAACCAAGTCTTCAAAACCTCAACCTTAATATCAAGGAAAACATTCCAACCGATCAGAATCCCAAAATCTGGGTAAACAAGCTCAACGGACGTGAAAACGTACAAATAGTGTAGTGTCGTCAACAAAACAGAAAAGGGGAATGCCCTGACATCAAAATTATAACGTAGACAAACCAAATAATGACATCAGAAAAAATCAGGGGCGTTATAGGTAATTCAATTTCCCCTAACGGCATTTAAGCTGCCACACGAAACTCTTGCCAAGGCCCCACTCGCTCGTGGGTCTCAAAACCCGGGCTTGCCTATATTGTCTAACTTCTCACGTCAGGATTCCGTCACACAAACAAACTGATACTAAGAACCCTTTCTTAACCCCACCCATTTGTGGGCTTCATCATCCAGGCTTGTCAAAATCTTGGCATTCTCATTAGTTTCTCAGAAGGGGACCTGTCTCTACGAGACACTCTCCAAACATGACTTGCATGTCACGGGCTAGCCAGCTGACCATAGATACAGAGTCGTGCCTTTGCACATCAATCAGCAAACAAAACCTTTCCTGCCCTAATCCACCATTCATGTTGGAACTCTAGTTCTGATTTGGGTAAGGATCACTATTAGGTTTGCTTAAACTGACCCAAAATGTATAGTCAGGGTCATAAGTTTATTTCTTTAGTCTAGGCCAAGAGTCAACATCACATGGATCAGCCTACAATAGCTTGTCAGAGACTCAAGCAGTTGTGTCGACACAGACTACATCAGTCGACACTCACCATATTCAGTCGACACTCAACAACATCAGTCGACAGTCAGCAAAATTGTGTCGACACTTTGAATAAGCTGTGTCGACACCAGTAGCAGAATTGTGTCGACACACAAAAAGGCTGTGTCGACACCCAGAAGATTTGTGTCGACACAGATAATATTAGTCGACACTAGCTCAATCGACACAAGAAGGATTTGTGTCGACGCAGTTCACAGATTATTAGTCGATAGTATCAGTTGACACCAGAAGGACTTGTGTCGACACAGTTCACAGAAGCAGTTTTAGAAGGACAAGTCAAATTCTCAGGTCGACGAACCAAGTTCTCAGGTCAACGATATCTGGCTTCTTCAGTATGTCATTCCAGAAAATATTCTAAGTCCAGAGACAATTCTCAGCTCGATGATCATCGATCTCTCATCGACGATCTCAGAGTCTTCTACTCTGAACTGAGCTCGACGATCTATGAGCTCAGGTCGATGATCTTGTGCTTCTCAGCAGTTATCTCAGATCTAAGATAGTTGCTCACAGGTCAACGATCTCTTAACCCAGTTCGACGATCTCTGAGCCAAGCTATATGATTTTTATCTGTCTTCAGTTATCAGTTCTCTCAGTTCGGTCAGAAGTATTTATTTTGGTTATGATAAATCATTTCAAGGCAAATATATTCTGATAATTAATGCTGACATTCTCAAGACTGATAGCTGTATCTCATAAAGCATTAATTATTGTATTCACAGAATATTTTGTGAAGACAGTTATGGAAGTTCATTTATGATTGCCAGCCATTCTACCTGTTTGGGCTCCTAAATTCTTGCAGAGAATTAAGTATTGTCTGAGTATTCAAATTCAGGTCGTTAGTCATTCCAAAAATACAGAGAACTTAAAAATACAGAGACAACAAGAATCACAGTAAGTTAGTCAGAAAATCAATCTTTTTTGCTCTCAAGGTTTCTTGCTTTGCCAAAAATAAGGAAGAAGATGAACTTGCTGAACACACAAATCTCTCTAGTCTTCTTCCTTCATCAGACTTCAACAATCTACAGAGAGCTCGAATCAACATCAGTCTAAAGACCTACACCCTGGACAAAGCTTCCTTCTTCCTGAAACTACTCAATATCTCAGGGGGAGCTTTGGCATCATCAAATCCACATAGTCTTCTCACTGTGTTTTAGAAAGAGAAGATTGTCATCTATTTTCTTTAACCTCTCGTGTACAGGGTTCTTACTCCCTTCAAAAGTAAACTCCTTGGTGATAGGGCACCTGATCAAAAACCTATTGGTTTTTAGGCACCTGATCAAAAGTCTGAAGGGTTTCTAGATCTACCTGAAGTAGATCTTGTGGTGATAGGGCACCTGATCGAAAACCTAAGTGGATTCCTACCAGGGTGGTAGAAGAGTGGATGTACCCAGATTTGGGGAACCACTATAAAATTTCTTGTGTCGTCTGGATTGCCTTGTGTTTTCTTTGTGTATTGTGCTGTGATAGTTTCTTGCTTTTACCTCTTTCATATAAGTATCAATATTTTAATTCCGCAATAAATCTAAACATGTTTTATACTCTATTCACCCCCCCCCCCCCCCTCTAGATTAAATTGTATCTATCCCTCACTTTCAATTGGTATCAGAGGGTGTGTTTTTAAGGTTGTACAGGCTAACACCTGAATCTAAGATCTCTGATAGATATCTGTTTACTCTATTCTTTGTTATACCATGGCACAGTATAAGGAATTTGCAAGCACCAGACCTCCAGTTTGCAACTTGCAAAAGTTTGGAATCTGGAAGGCAAGAATCAGGCTTTGTATGAATTATATTGATGAAGACATTTTTGCTCCTATCTTAACAGGAGTACCTCCACCACCAGCTACCCCTGCAAGTACTTCCCCAAACATGACTGCAGTACCTCCTCCAGACTACAATGATGCATACAAGAAAGCAAAGATTGTCGATGAAAGAGCCATGAACATACTGGCACAAACAATGTCTGATGATATATTTCAGAAAGTAGCTGAATGTGAATCAGCTAAGGCCATCTGGGATTCCTAAAACCAGATGGTTGCAGGATCAGCAGATGAAAGGAAGGACATGAAAGCTCATGTCATCTCCCAGTATGAGAATTTTAAAAAGGAAGAAACCGAGCAAGTTTCTGAGATGTACAATAGACTCAGTCTCATTGTTAATGAGCTGAAAACTTTTGACAAAGACATCTCAGTCACAGAAATAAATGACAAGATTCTCATGTGCTTCCCCAGCTCATAGGACTCTAGAATCTGGCCAATCAGAGAGACTAGGAACACACATGAGATGATTACAGAATCAGTCTTAGGAAAGCTAAAATCCTATGAACAGCTGCTGAAAACAAGAGAATTTGAGCAACAAAAGACTGCTACACCAACTAGGAAGGAGCAGAATATAGCTTTCAAAGCTTCAGAAGAATCAAAAACTTCTCCATAAAATGAATAATTGATGAGTCTCTTTGCAAAGAGATTCTTCAAGATGAGGAGAAAAAAATTCAGAAGGAAATCATCAAGGAGTGATGATAAACCAAGGTATGACAAAACCCCTTCTAAAGAGATTATTTCTTTTGGTTGCAGGAAACCTGGACATATTCTTGCAGAATGTCCAGAAAACAAGCATAAGGAAAGGACAAAAGAGAAAGACTCCAAGAAGCACTCCAGCAAACCATCCTCCTACAAGCACAAGAAGAAGGAGAGAGGGTTTATTGCAGAAACATGGAGTGACACTGAAGAATCGTCTTCCTCCAGCTCTAGTGAAGATGAAGAGGAAGCAAAGGCCAAATAAATCTGCTTAATGACCATCAATGCTTCATGGCATGTCTCAGAAGAAGAAGAATCTGAAGAATGTTCAGATTGTGATCAGGTATTGGAAGAATTCGACTTTACCTCTAAAGATTTTAAAAATGACTTTAAGTCTATGTGTAGTGATCTGATTAGATCTGAGAAGGAAATCAAACTTCTCAGAGATAAACAATTTAATTATGATAGCTTAGTATCAGAAAACATTAAATTGAAAAATGAAATATACATGTATAGTGAACAAATTACTTTTCTGAAAGTTGAATTAAGTAAAGCAAAACAGCTAGAGGAATTACTGAATGGAAGAAGCAAACAGTTAGTAGAAATTACCAACACACTTAATGCTAGACTTAATAGAAGTAAGTTAGGATTAGGTGCATCATCCAGTGAACCACCAATTATTTAGAAAAACCACCTTTCACAACCTATAAAGTTTATTTCAGATAAAGGTAAGAAGAATACATAACAAATTAAAACAGTTAACAAAGTTTTAAAACAAGTTGAGATAAATAAAGAAAAACAAAAAGCTAAGTCTAAACAAAAATCGTCGAACCAAGATCGACGATCTCAGCATTAAGCGTCGAACGACGATCGACAATCTCAGAACCCAGAGCTTGAGCCTAAACACTCTGCAAACGGGGATCGACGATATCATTATGTATCGTCGAACAGAGATCGACGATCGTGGAACCCAGATAATAGACACTATTATTCTGAGAACCAAGATCGACGATATCAATGCTGCTCGTCGAACGCAAATCGACGATCTAAACTAAAATTGTCGAACTCAAAACAGTTACATCAAAACTATAATTTCAACAGAAATTTCAATAAGAATTCTAACTCTAAATCTTTCAATCCCTTTAATCAATGGATAATACCATCAAGAAGATATGATCCTAAAGGTTACAAGAATCAACCTGAATATTCTTACATTTCCAGTTACAGTTATGTAAATCAATAAGGACCCAAGATTACCTGGGTCAAAAACAATATGCTATTTTTTTCCTTACAGATAAAGACCTATCCTACCATGCAGGATAAGTGATATTTGGATAGTGGGTATTCCAAGCACATGGCAGGAAACAAGGCCAATCTAAGTAACTATAAGGAAAAGCTAGGTCCAAAGGTTATATTTGGAGACTCAAGCTTTGGTCAGACAGAAGGATATGGAGAATTTACACTTGGAGCTGTCACTTTCAGGAAAGTGGCATATGTGAGTGGGCTGAAACATAACTTGATATCCAAAGGACAGCTATGTGATGCAGGTTATGAGGTATGTTTTACTGAATCTAAATGCAATATTTCTCTAAACAGCATTATTGTGTTATCAGGTATTAGGTTAGGCAATATCTATTTAGTTGATTTTAATTCTGTTTGTTCGGAAATCTGTTTATTTAATCAGGTTAGCAATAATAATACTTTATGGCATAAAAGTCTAGGACATGTAAATCTAAGAAACATTGATAGGTTATCTAGGGACAACCTTGTTAGAGGATTGCCCTCTTGCCCCTACAAGAAGGAAAGCCTTTGCAAGCCTTGTCAAGAAGGCAAGCAAACTAAAAATAGTTTTAATTCAGTTAATAAGAGTGATTCACCTTGGATTTTGTATTTGCTTCATTTGGACCTTTTTGGACCAATTGTTGTACAAAGCCTGGGAGGAAAGTCCTATACTTTAGTTATTGTAGATGACTTCTCTAGGTTCTCTTGGGTTTTCTTCTTGAGAAACAAGTCTGATAATTTCAAAGTTCTTACAGACTTTCTAAAATGCATAAAGATTGAGTACTCTACTCCAGTTGCATTGATCAGTAGTGATCATGGCACTGAGTTTGAATCTCTTCCTATACAAGAATTCTGTTCGAAGGAAGGTATGAGGCACTGCTTCTCTGCTCCCAGAACTCCTCAACAAAATGGGGTAGTTGAAAGGAAAAATAGAACACTCATTAAAACTGCAGGCACATTACTAGCTGATGCTCACATGCCTCTATCCAACTGGGCAGAAGCTGTAAGCACAGCAAATTATGTTCCGAATAGAAGTTTGATACACAAACTTAAAGGCAAGACTCCCTATGAATTACTCAAAGGGAAGAAACCTAAAATAGACTACTTTAGAATTTTTGGTTGTATCAGTTATATACATAATAACCACAAAGATTATCTTAGAAAGTTTGAAGCCAAACCTACAATGGGAATCTTTTTATTATATTCCCAAGTTAGCAAGGCATATAGGGTTCTCAATAAATCATCCTTGAAAATTGAAGAGATAATACATGTTACATTTGATGAAGCTAATATGTTTTACAAGGAGAAGGAAGCTTCTATCAGTGATCATCTGCAGGTACCAAGCTATGTAAAAAGCTGGATGACTTAAATCTCACCCAAAAGGTGATATCTCATCCCACACCACAAGCAAATGAATACAGTGAAGAAGACTCTATGGAAGAAACTGAACTTCCTCCAACAGCAGAAGTAATTCCACAAGAGGAATTCACTCCAATTGTTGTTGCTGAACTAACTCCACCATCTGATTTTGTCACACTTAGGGATCACCCTAGATCCCAAGTAATTGGAGACATATCAGCAGGTGTACAGACAAGGCATCAACTCAACCATGATATGATGCATGCATGTTTTCTCTCTCAAATTGAATCTCAATCCATAACTGATGCTGAGCAAGATCCCCATTGGATCATTGCAATGCAAGAGGAACTAAATCAATTTGAAAGATGTAGAGTTTGGGACTTGGTTCCAAGGCCTAAAGGCTATCCAGTAATTGGAACTAAGTGGGTTTTCAGGAATAAGCTTGATTCCCAAGGTGTGATTGTGAGGAACAAGTCTAGGCTTGTTGCTCAAGGATATAGGCAAGAGGAAGGAATTGACTATGATCAGACCTTTGCTCCAGTTGCTAGGCTAGAAGCTATAAGGATTTTTCTGGCCTATGTTGCTTTCAAAAAGTTCACAGTTTATCAAATGGATGTCAAGAGTGCTTTCCTAAATGGAGTACTATACGAAGAGGTTTTTGTAGAACAACCTCCAGATCTTTGATGGAGATTTCTACAGTGGCTCTTTCAAAGATGAAGTTCGACACTGGTTTCCACATTGACTTCGAATCGATCAGTCACTGTGATCCTATCTTTCAATCGGTATCAGTCACTGTGATCTTATTTTTCATGAAATGTTACAGCTATGTGATGATCAGGGTCTGAAGAAGTTCATGTCTACACTGATCAAACTATCTATTGCTGAGATTAACGAATGGGTTTACTCTTCCTCAACAAATGACTACTCCCTTTCTGCTTCCTCTGTCCCTTCTTCATCTAGGGGTCTGCTTCCAGTTTTCAATGAAACCAGGCAGGGGGAGGTGTCCTATGAAGATGCAACAGGTTCAACCTCAGCAGACCTTCAAGCTCAGTCTCCTTCAGCAGTACAGGAAGAAGAAGTGTTTCAGAAATTTTGTGCAGATATAGATGACTAATGAAGCTATAATAGTTCCAGCAGCAGCAGCAATTCCAGAAATAGCAAAAGCAGATTATGATGTTATAGGTTGTAATGACACAAGTTTGGGCAAGGTTCAACATCAACAACAACATCAGTAATAGCAACAGCAGAAGCAAATGCTCCAGTTTATTGTTTTCTATTTTCTTTGTGTTATGTAAATAGTGTCCTCACCCAAATAGGGGGAGATTGTTGGAACCCTAGTTCTGATTTGGGTAAGGATAACTATTAGGTTTGCTTAGACTGACCCAAAATGTATAGTTAGGGTCATAGGTTTATTTCTTTAGTCTAGGCCAAGAGTCAAAATCACATGAATCAGCATACAACAGCTTGTCAGAGACTCAAGCAGTTATGTCGACATAGACTATATCAGTCGACACTCAGCATATTCAGTCGTCACTCAACAACATCAGTCGACACTCAGTAAAATTGTGTCGACACTTTGAATAAGTTGTGTCGACACCAGTAGCAGAATTGTGTCGACACACAAAAAGGTTGTGTCGATACCCAGAAGATTTGTTTCGACACACAGACTATCAGTCGACACAGATAATATTAGTCGACATTAGCTCAGTCGACACAAGAAGGATTTGTGTCGACATATTTCACAGATTATTAGTCGACAGTATCAGTCGACACCAGAAGGACTTGTGTCGACACCCAGAACCATCTGTTGACACAGTTCACAGAAGCTGTTTCAGAAGGACAAGTCAAATTCTCAGGTCGACGAACCAAGTTCTCAGGTCAACGATTTCTGGCATCTTCAGTATGTCATTCCAGAAAATATTCTAAGTCCAGAAAAAATTCGCAGCTCGACGATCGTTGATCTCCCATCGACGATCTCAGAGTCTTCTACTCTGAATTGAGCTCGACGATCTACGAGCTCAGGTCGACGATCTCTTAACCCAGTTCGACGATCTCTGAGCCAAGCTCTATGATTTTTGTCTGCCTTCAGTTATCAGTTCTCTCAGTTCAGTCAGAAGTATTTATTTTGGTTATGATAAATCATTTTAAGGCAAATATATTCTGATAATTAATGCTGACATTCTCAAGGCTGATAGTTGTATCTCATATAGCATTAATTATGTTATTCACAGAATATTTTATGAAGACAGTTATGGAAGTGCATTTATGATTGACAGCTATTCTACCCATTTGGGCTCCTAAATTCTTGCAGAGAATTAAGTACTGTCTGGGAATTCAAATTCAGGTCGTTAGTCATTCCAAAAATATAGAGAACTTAAAAAGACAGAGACAACAAGAATCACAGTAAGTCAGTCAGAAAATCAATCTTTTTTGCTATCAAGGTTTCTTGCTTTGCCAAAAATAAGGAAGAAGAAGAACTTGCTGAACACACAAATCTCTCTCGTCTTCTTCCTTTATCAGGCTTCAACAATCTACAAAGAGCTCGAATCAACATCAGCCTGAATACCTACCCCCTAGACAAAGCTTCCTTCTTCCTGAAACTACTCAATATCTCAGGGGGAGCTTTGGCATCATCAAATCCACATAGTCTTCTCATTGTGTTTGAGAAAGAGAAGACTGTCATCTATTTTTCTTTAAACTCTCGTGTACAGGGTTTTTACTCCCTTCAAAAGTAAACTCCTTGGTGATAGGGCACCTGATCAAAAACCTATCTGTTTTTAGGCACCTGATCAAAAGCCTGAAGGGTTTCTAGATCTACCTGAATCAGATCTTGTGGTGATAGGGCACCTGATCAAAACCCTAAGTGAATTCCTACCAGGGTGGTAGAAGAGTGGATGTACCCAGATTTGGGGAACCACTATAAAATTTCTTGTGTCGTCTGGATTGCCTTGTGTTTTCTTTTTGTATTGTGCTGTGATAGTTTCTTTCTTTTACCTCTTTCATATAAGTATCAATATTTTAATTCCGCAATAAATCTAAACATTTTTTATACTCTATTCACCCCTCCTCTAGAGTAAACTGTATCTATCCCTCACTTTCAATTTTTTCTCGCACGAAATAAGGCGGGCAAACATCATAAATGACTTCTTGCCACAAACGGATTTCTAGCAAAATCCTTAAGGCTTGTTATGCAACATCATCGAGTCGGACTAACGGTCGTGACTATGACTTCACCCATAATGCTTAATGTAACGATCCGGCCCACGGAACGCTCGCCGACCCCAAGAATCATTATAGGGATGCAGCTCGTGCCACCTGCACTCATCTCTAGCCTATTTCTCAACATGGCGGGTTTTTGAGAATGTCAGGTTTCAAACCCAACAGCTCCTTAATAAGGCACCTTCAACAGCCCTCATCACCAACTGAGCTGTAGGTCAGTTGGTGATGAGGGCTGTTGAAGGTGCCTTGTTAAGGAGGTGTTGGGTTTGAAACCTAGCATTCTCCAAAACCCGTCGTGCTGAGAAACAAGCCGGAGATGGGTTTGGGTGCTACGGGCTGCATCCTTGTAATGATGCTTGGGGTCGGCGATCGTGTCGTGGGCCGGATCGTTACATAATGTCACAACCCGCATTTCTTCTGCATTAAACGGTATATCTGAGTAAGGAGAAAACACGAGTCATGATGTCATGTAGACAGGGGATAACTGCAGATGCTCATGCGAGACCTCAACTAAACACTTCTTTTTAAAATTTATACGTTAATTAGGGGAAATCAAGTTTTAAGTTAAACAGTTATCTGTATCCCTCAGCTTAGTGGATCAACTACTCCACGAATAAAAATATAGTTATACGCTGCAGAAAAATACTTGATTAGGTTGATTTAAACATCCAACATGAGTATAAACGTCCCCAAAGGACAACTCATGATATGCAAGACTCTAGATTTATAATAAGCATAGGAAAAAAATATTTAAGCTAACCAGAAAGTAGTGACTTAGTTTTGAAAGAGATGGCATCTATGATATACTAATAATAAGGTTTTATAAGTTAAAAATATCTAACATGCAGTCCTAGCATAAAACATAGCAGAGAGCAAGTAATCCAAACAATCTGAAAGGAAACAACTAGCAGCTAGCAAAGTGTCCAAAAATCAACAATCCATGTGGGCGTCAACAACCTGACACGAACTCACATAGTCAAAAGTATGTCTGAACTAGGTAAAGCAAAACTAAAAACGACAAACTACCTCGCGACGGCGAGGTGGACGCCACAGCCAACACTGCTGCACTGAAACTCCATAGCAAGCTCCGCTACCTGCTACTGCTTTGAACCTGAGGCATTCCAAAGACAGAACACCTCAATAAGAAGGTACAAGTGATGGCATAAAACTTAAACAAAAGCAAGCACCGGTCATAAGAGGTACCAACCCAAGACCAAAAGTACTGAAGTGAATTACATAAGTAAAGTACCAAAATCAGAAAAGAAACACTTACGTGAATCATCACGTATGTCAAAAAACACCAGATGCACAAGGATATAAGGGGGAAAACATGATTAAATCATAAGGAAGAATTTGCATAACTTTATTAACCACATGTGGTCGATTATAACTAAAACTACGAGTGAGGTGGTCACTCATCCAGTGTAAGACCCCTTTTTTTTCTTTAAAACACCGGGGTCTTAGGCTCAGAACCAAATTGGACTAAGGACTTGACCAACACTCTAGGACACACAATTGACCCTCTCTATACAGGTTGGGTCACATCCTAATCTAGTGAACCTAGCCCAAATCAACTAGGGATCAAACACCACTTATACAATAGGTGTCGGGTTATATGCAATGATTATGCTATGAAATACAAATATGCTATGATGTGAACATGCAAGTGTAACTCACCCACTCGACTCTACGTACACAAACCTTTAGTTCCCCCTTTCTGGAGCCGAACATCCCAGGATACCTTTGTAGTGTCAAACGGAAGAGGTGGGTTGGGCCTCGCCCACCTCTAAACCGGTAACTGCACTACCAGTCAGACCTATCGTACGCCTCAACGCTGGTGCACTAAGCGGAGCTATGTGTACTCTTTTCGGCTGGCGCACCGGACTTTATTTGGCCAAGTGCTAAACCACACTCGCCGAGTCAACGTGTTGGCGTCGGTGCATCGACCCTCCAATACCGAAGACCCACCACCTTATACTTTATGCACATGCAACCTTATGTATGTAATGCCCCGAAACACAAAAGAGTGACGGGAGGCGTTCCGGGCCAAATTTGGAATTTGGCAGGAGGCACACGGCCTGAGACACGGGCGTGTCCCAGGGCGTGTCGAGCTGGTTCGACGATTTGGTCGTGTGTTTGACGATTTTGGGTTCGACGATCGTCAAGCAGAGAACATGGCCTGGGACACGGGCATGTCCCAGGGCGTGTCGAGAGGGGTTCGATGATTTAGTTCAAAGATCTGGCAAATTGATCAGGCAAAAATCTGGGTTCGACGATCGTCGAGCAGCGCTCAACGATCTAGTCACATTTCTGCGGTCGACGATTTGGTCGACGTTCTGCGGTCAACGATCGGGCTGTGGGTTCAACGATTGGGCCGTGGGTTTGACGATCGGGCCGTGGGTTCAACGATCGGGCCGTGGGTTCAACGATCGGGCCGTGGGTTCGACGATCGGGCCAACGATCTCCATTCGACTATCGGGCTGTGCGTTCGACGATTTGGCCAGAGATTTCGTTCGACGAATTGGCTGCCTTCGACGATTTGGCCAGAGTTTTCCGTTTGACGATCTAGCAGCGGTTGACGATCTTGGTTTGACGATCGTCGAGCGCGGGGCGATTGTGGCGTGTTTGATTCTGTCGGTGCGGAGTGTTGATTCTGGGGTTTTGGCGGGAGTTGACTAAATGTCCTGACACAATTTAATTGGCCGCGGACGTGTCTTGCTCCGGATTGGTGAACCATGCGGTGTTTAACACCATTTGTCCAGGTCAGACCTGGATCGTGTTCGTGCATCCTTTTTTGTGGGATCCGACGGCTGTGGTTATTCCCGAAGAGGTTATACCTGAGAGAAGGGTTTCAAAACCCTTATTTTTCCTATCGTGTTCTTTGTCTAAATATTAGAGAGATGGGAGAGCAAAGGAGGAAGAAGAAGTCTAGATCCAGTCTTTAGAGGAGTTTTAGAGCTCCAAATCGCGAGCCGACTTCGGATCTACAAAGGCAAGGAGATTGCGGTGCTTTTCATCCGCTTACATTTCCATCGCACCAAGGAAGAACGCTAGGGTAACGATTCTCTACTTGAGCATGTGAAGCTCTCCTTCTTTTGCATAGGAAGCCCGGTCTCGCGAGTTTGCGGTGAGTTCGAGGCATTCCTTCGGGTAGATATAACATCAACCAATAGGCTGCTTCACCAACCCGCTCCAGAACCTCAAACGGCCTAAGGTACCTCGGGCTTAGCTTTTTAAATCGCCGCACCCGCGAGACACCCTTGAATGGCTTGATCTTTAAGTACACCCAGTCGCCCACAGTGAACTCCACGTTCCTGTGCTTGGCATTACAGTACTTCGTTTGTCGGTCCTGAGCGATAAGCAACCTCTCCCGAATGGTATGCACCAATGAAGTAGCATCCTCCACCTCTTGACGCTTGTACAACCTTGACTTACCCGTTTCCAACCAGGACAACGGCGTGCGATATCTTCTACCATAAAGGGTCTCGAATGGCGCCATTTGAATACTCGTCTGTTGGCTATTAAAAGAACTCAGCAACAAGCATGAATGTCCACTAACAAGGGCCTCGAATGACGCCATTTGAATACTCGCCTGGTGGCTAACGGAAAAGAACAAGTACTCAATCCCAAGTATCGATGATCTTTTGATCAGTTGGTCGGGTCGACGGTGTACTTTAAGTTGGATCTTATTCCTTCTTGGCTTGTTAGTGGACATTCATGCTTGTTGCTGGGTTCTTTTAATGGCAACTATTTAAACTGCTTCCGCTAGAATGCTCTGTGTAGGATGTTATGATTGGTTGGATGGTTTCCATCGAGTAACCACCCAGTCAGTCTGTGGTATATGGCGTCGGGCCCCGGCCGGACCTACTGCTATATGATATGCGACGGATAGGGGGTGTTACAATGTATCAGCTACCGAGCCAAAGCTCCACGGACCATCCCGTCCGTCAAAAATAACAACCGAGACAAAGCTCGTCGGGCCAACCTGCCCATCACAAACAACTACCGAGTCAAAGCTTGCCGGACCAACCTGCCCATCGCAAACAACTACCGAGCCAAAGCTCGTTGGGCCAAACTGCCCATCACCGAATCCACTGAGCCTAAGGCCCGAGTGACCCAACATACCACCCCGAGATATCGAGGTGAGTGAAGATGAAACCCTAGTGTTTACTAGTTACTCTTGCATTCCAGTTTTGCCTACAATTTAGTTTTAGCCTAGGACTGCCCAAGGTATTCCCCGCGAAGTGCTCTTGAAGGCACTATGAACTACGATGGGATTACACCCAAAGCTCCCTTTCGCAAGGCACTTATTTTATCTTGGTTGATACCCAACTCCTAATTCCTTATATGTTGTATTGAGTCTAACCCTAGTGTATTTGACACTTCCTCCCCACGGGAAAGACGATCTTTCATCGATCCCGAGCACCGTCTAGCACTAGCCACTTCCGCACTTTTCTCAACCTGTCTTCCAGAGATGCCCCCAATTGTCTATCCAAATAGCATAATCTCTAACCCCAACTCATATGACCAAATTCATATTCCAACGCAATTTCTGCAGTTTTACAAAATGCATACCACTTAAGCTATATGATGTGTGAAATGAGAGGAACTCAAAATATTCATCTAGTACCCCTATAATAATTATTAGAGGGCTGTCATGACCTCTTTAGCATAACTCCAGGGTTTCATAATTTTTCCTATTTATCTGATATTTTATTTAATTATTTTAGTCATCCAAAAATCCCAAGTTTGAACATGAATTGCCAATTCCAGAAAAGCAAATATTCCACAAAATTTATAATAAATACAATATGAATTGTAAACTTTAAATCCAAAGTCTCCAAATTTTACAGAAAGGTTTAAGCCCCTAAATCTAATTTTAAATATATTCACAATAAATCACTTTAGGAGATAGGTACACCAAGTTAACTTCAAAATTTCAAAGAAAATTAAAGAATGATTGTAAAGATATATAAATGTTATAGATCAAGTTTCATAATTTATTAGTAAGTAATGAGCTCTAAGCAAATTATTGAGCAATTTTTCAAGTTAACGAGCTTGTGAGGTAGTTACTGCAAATAATCATCTAAAAATCATGAATTAATTTCTCCAAGTGGTATTTGCACTAAAATTATGAGAGACCTAATTTCACCATTTTTGCAATAAGTAAATAGCTCTAAATAATTTATTGACCATAATTGCACCTTTTAATACTTGTGAAAGTGCAGCTAGATCTGATATACTCTAGAGGGGGGGTGAATAGAGTATGGTGCTTAAAAACTTTTTACAACAATTGTTGCAATCTGAGTGAACAGGGAAGCAAATAAAAAATCTAAACAATTGTTACAATCTACAAAAGAAGCTAATCACAGATCCTAACTAATCACAGATCACAGCCAGAAACAAAAATAAAGACAAGCAAGCCAGAAGACACAAGGAGCTATAGTGGTTCCCCTAAACTTGGGTACATCCACTCTTCTACCACCCTAGGTAGGAATCCACTACAGGATGAGTTGATCAGGTGTCCTGGGAACCAATGAGCTTTTGATAAGGTGCTCAAAAACCAAATCAGATTTTTTGATCAGGTGTCTTGCCACCAATGAGCTTTTGATAAGGTGCTCAAAAACCAAGCACAAACTTTTGAAGGGAGTTTGAAAAACCCTTTACAGATATGGGGATGAGAGAGTGATGGAAGTCTTCTCTTTCTTAAAGCAGCTGAGAAGACTATGTGGATTTGATGTTGTCAAAGCTCCCCCTGAGTTCTTGAAATGTTCAGGAAATGAAGCTTTGTTGTAGGGTGATAGGCCTTCAGAAGTTGATCTCCAGCAAATGATGATTTCAGCAACAGCTGAAATGTTAGGTGTCTGGAGTCTTGAATGATGTTGGCCTTGAACACTTGAATCAAAAGAGATCAGAAGATTTCAGATGGTTGATCTCCTTGGTTGTGTATTCTTGTATGAATTCTTTTAGACAGAGAATATCTACAGCTCTTTTTCTTTTTCTCTTGTGAACAGTTGATGTTGAGAAAGATGTTGTCCAGAGAATATTTTTTCCTTGTTCTTCTTGTTCTGCTTATCTGTGCTGTGAGAGAGTTTCAAAAAAAATCTTGAGTTTTATTCCCTGGTTCTGAATAGAAAATGATCCTCTGTCAAGAATAGTCGTTAGCCTGTCATTAAATGACTTCCTTAATTACAATTATCTTCTGGGGGAAGTCCAAAGAAACATTCCTTGATAAATCCTTGAAACTTGGTCCAGAATAAATGAAAACGGCTAGAAAATCTTCTGAATTAATTGCTGAGAATAACTCCTTAACTGTTCTGAATTTGAATCTTGAAAATCTTTTAACTCTTCAGAAAAACGTCGAACTGAGCTCTACTATCGTCGAACTGAGCTCAGCGATTTGGACTTAGACAGCAACAGAGATCGTCGATCTGAGCTCAACTATCGTCGAACTGAGCTCAGAGATATAGAATCAATACTGGAGTCAAGATCGTCGAACTGAGCTCGAAGATCGTCGAATGGAGTTCGACGATTTGCTGAAGTTGAGCTCAGAGATCGTCGAATAGAGTTCGACGATCCGTCGAAGTTGAGCTAGACGATCATCGATTGGAGTTTGACGATTCGTCGTACTAAGCTCGACGATATGACTTAGTCTCCAAACTGAAAAACCTTGGTCTTGAGGGCAGCTTCCAAACCTAACTACTAACCCTTAGACTCAATTTTAATTGACCTTTAGATCTATACAGGAGGTCAAAAACAGGTTTTCTAAAGACATAGTGATCCTGACCCAAATTAGTAATAGGGTGTGCCAACAATCTCCCCCTATTTGGGTTAGGATTACTATTTACAGAATTTGAAAAAATTAAAGAACAACATACAAAGCAACAATACACAACAATCAACAAGCAGAATCACAGATATAATATCCCAGACAGAAATCAAAAATCAGAACAATTGTCACCTTACAGAATTATTCTTTCTCCTTGCTCTTTATAAGTTTGATTTCTCTATTAGGATTAAGAGCTTCCTTTTTGGATCTTCTGTCATCTGCTGCACCTAAAGAGGTTTGTTGTTTAGGCCTTGGTACCACAGCTTCAGGATGCAGCTCCATATATCTTTCAGAATCAAAGAATTTGTTTGAGGCATATCTTTCCAGTTCTTTCTTTTTTTGTTCAGACAATGTAGTAAAGCTTGAGGTATCTCTGCCTTGCTCTTTAGCTTTCTTGATTTGATCCAGGGCAGCTAGCTCTTTCATCCTGGCAGTCCATGTAGTAGGGTTATTTTCTGGATCTTCAAAGGGCACTGGAGGCTCATATCTGTTGGATGGATTATCTGGAGGAGCTCTGGATGAGACTACTTCTTTCAGCTTATAGGGAAAAGGACCTGAAGTTGTATCTGATGAAGCTTGTCCTTCCCTATAGTATGGATGTTGCCTTGAATAGCCTTTGGAGTAGACTTGGAATTCCCTCTGGCTTCCTCTGTAGTTTCCTCTTCTAGATTGAGAACCCCTGGACTGGCTTCCCCTATAATGAGATCTTGCATGAGGCTGATAGGGGGTTTGGCTTTTAGCAGAAGGTTGAGCAGCTGAGCTTCCACCTACACTTGCATCAGGAGGAGGTGGTGGAGGAGGATGAGGATGATGAAACTGAGAAGATCCTTTTTCATACTTCCTCTTCTTCTTCATGGCTTTAAGTTGGTTCTTGGAATATTGCATTCAATGCTCAGTGATGGGGCAGTCATGAAGAATGTAATAAGGTATGTCATTGGTGTCCTTGACTTTGGCTGGAGGCACTCTTTTCATAGCTTTGCTCCTTGCCTTCCTTTTCCTGGCTATGGTGGTAGAAGAATCATCAGAATCAGTCCTGAATTCATCACTTTCAGAACTTTGCTCATCATATAAAGCATCAATCTTTTTCATATATTCTTTTTGAAGTTGGGTTGGAGCAGATGAGACAGCAGTTGTAGCAGCAGATACAGCACTAGTAACAACAGAAATTGTAGCAGCAGTTGTAGTAACAACAGGAACAGAAGTTTCAGATACAAAAACATCAGCAGTTTTAGAAATACTACTTTCAGAGACAATAGGTTCAGCATTAGCAGGGGGTGCAGCAGTAATGACAGCAGCAGCTGGAGTAGCAACATATTCAAATAAAACTTTTTCAGATACACTACTTTCAGATATAATATTTTCAGCATCAGCAATAGCAGCAGGCTCAAAATCATATGCCTCTGTCATATGTATATCATCAGAAACTGGAACATCAGCAGCATCATCACTGACAGCAGCAGCAACAGATTCAGCAACAATATTTTCAACAGGAGTAGCAGCAGCATCACTGGAGCCAGAAGGCTCAGCAGTAGAGAGGGAATTGATGAATGAAGTTATAACACTGGTGTCACAACTTGAGAAGGGCACAATGGCCTTGGAAAGATCCTCTGATGGCTGGACTGCAACTTTCTCTGGAAGACAGCTGAAGTAAACTGAATCAAACACTGAGAGTAGGGACCATCTACTGAAAAGACAGCAACTTGAGGGGGAACTGGAGCTTGAGTTGGGGTAACAGCAGCAGTAGCAGGAACTGAAGAAATGGCAGCAGCAGGCAATCTCACCACTTCATTAGGCATCTCCCCCTGCCTGGATTCAGAGAGAGCTGGATCAAGGCACCCAAATGAAGGGATTGCCTGAGGAAAGAGAGAGGATAGTCTGGCAGAGAAGGCTGCAACTGACTGAAGTAATGGAGCCAAGGAGGTCTCCAATAGAAGTGAAAGCCTGCGAGCTATCAGTTCATACAGCTGGTTAGCTAGGGCTGGAATATCTACTTGCTCAGCAGGCAATTGAGCAGAGGTAGAGGATGGAGGTGCAACTGGTGATGGTGGTGGAGAGCTGGTGGATGGTAGAAGTGAAGGTTGAGGTGTGGGTATTGTGGAGATGAAAGACAGTGGTATGGAGATAGAGGGTGTGAAGGTGGGTTGATCAATAATGTCTTGTAGAAGCTGTTGGTATGATGTAGATGAGGAGGGTAACTCAGGAGGAGATGAGGGTGAATCATCCATGAAGGAATCATCTAAAAGATTGAATGAGGGAATGTTGGATGATGTGTCAATGTCTGCGTGAGGGTAGTGGTGTAATGGATGGAATACTTCTTCTGTTTATTGGAAGAGTTGGGATTGGAGATGGAATAGATGTTGGAGATGGGCTGTAAATAATGATTGTGGATGGAGTTTGAATGGTGGAGGTGACTGGAGAAGATGAAATTGGAGTTGGAGGAGGGGAAGCAGCAGCAGGCAAGTCTTCTGCAGGGGCAGAGACTTGAGGGGAAGTGACTGTTACAGTCCTGGTGCCTGAAGTTGTGCTTGTAGAGGGCCTGCTGGGCTTTGTTATCTGCCTGTCCCATTTGCCAAAGAGGGCGCAGGACAGCCTCTTTGAGGCATTGATATGCATCCCAGAAGATACAAGCAGTGCAGGGCATCTGTTGTGGAGAAAGAGCCCTAGGATCCTCTAAAAATTCACAAAATTCTTGTTTATTTTCTTCTTAATCAGGTCAAAGAAGACCTCTCCCCAGTTCAACTGTTTCTTGTCCACAATGGCTCTCATCAAGCACAGCTGATACCTAGAGATAGTATCATGTGCTGAATGCTTGGCCAGCAGAACCTTTCCCACTACATCAGCCAGAAACTTGAATTCCACAGCTAGGTTCTTCTTCAGCAGCTTGCTAGGGTTAGCATCAGAGTGACCCATTCTTGCAAGTAAATCAGAAAATTCCTCTCCAGATAACTCAGCAGAATCTCTTCCAGAACTTAACTCAAAAACTTCTGTCAGAATAGCTGGAGTCAAGGGTACCTGGGTTCCAGAAATTGAACCAACCACACTGTTTTGGTCCTGGTTGTAGGCAGTGTACACCCACTCCTTAATCTCATCAGTAGCCAACTTGATTCTTGTCGACATGATGGTAGCAAGCTTCTGCTCCTTGAACAGTTCCAGAATATCTTGAAAAACTTGATCAGTGGTGCTGAAGGACTCCATGTCTATATCAAATCCAGCATCGAATTTCATTGCGGCTAAAATGGCAACTGAGACGGCTATGGTTACCTGCAAAAATCAACAAACAAAACGACCAAGTGTAGAGATGTTTGGAGGGAAAGAGAATTTTTGCAGAGAGATTGAAAGCACAAAAGGAGAACGACGGCGAAAAATGAATTTTATATTAGGGTTCGACGCAGAAAAGGAAAGATCGTTGAACTCAGTTCGACGATCGGGGCTTCTAAAGGAATCTGAAAGGTCTTCAATATCATCGATCTCCGTTCGACGATATTGGAGAGCGTCGAACTCCATTCGACGATAGTTCAGAGAACAAAATCGTCGAGCGTCATTCGACGATCGTTGACCGGAAGAGATAGTTCAGACTATCTGAGAAGCGCTGAACTCAGGTCGATGATTTTGGAAATCGTCGATCTCCGTTCGATGATCTGGGGGAAAATCGTCGAGCGCAGTTCAGAGACCAGAAATACACTCTAGACACTTAGAAAAATCAAGATGTTTGCCTAGTCTTGGTCAATTTTTAGAGTTTCAAAATCTTGGAACTTATTATAGATTTCCTCCATCTAACATTCCTAACTGATTTAGGAAGAAGGTGTGTTTCTTTTCATCCAAGGGTTTGGTGAAAATATCTCCCCTTTGCAAATCAGTTGGGATATATTGAAGTTCAATTTTATTCTTCTCAACATTATCCCTTAAAAAGTGATGCCTAATTTCTATGTGTTTTGTCCTACTATGGAGGACTGGATTTTGAGCTATAGAAATAGCACTGGTGTTATCACAAAATATTTTAGACTTCTCTAAGTTGTAGTCATAGTCTAGGAGTTGGTTTTGAATCCACAAGATTTGTGAACAACAACTACCTACAGCCATATATTCAGCTTCAGCAGTTGAAGTTGACACAGATGTTTGTTTCTTGCAAAACCAGGAGACAAGTCTGTCACCAAGAAACTGACAAGTTCCACTGGTGCTTTTCCTGTCAATTCTGCATCCAGCATAATCAGCATCAGAAAATCCAATTAAATCAAATGCTGAATCTTTTGGATACCAGAGACCTAGATTTGGACAACTTTTAACATACCTGTGAATCCTTTTTACTAATGTTAGGTGTGACTCTCTAGGGCTTACTTGGAATCTAGAACATATGCATGTATAAAATATTATATCAGGTCTACTAGCTATAAGGTACAGTAAAGAGCCAATCATTGCTCTATAAGTTGTCTGATCAATAGGATTCCCATGTTCATCAGCATCCAATACAACATTAGTAGGCATGTGTGTTTTCATGCAAGATGCTTCAGACATGCCAAATTTCTTAACCAATTCATTTGCATACTTGGTTTGAGAAATAAAGATGCCTTCAGCATGTTGTTTGACTTGCAATCCTAGAAAGAAGGATAGCTCACCCATGCTACTCATTTCAAATTTAGAATGCATTAGGTTGGAAAACCTTCTGCACAAATTTGAATCAGTAGAACCAAAAATAATATCATCTACATAAATCTGTACTAGTAGGGTATGGGACTTATGAGTTCTAATGAAAAGAGTTTGGTCTACTCTACCCCTTATAAATCCATTTTCCAGAAGGAAGCATGCTAGGGTCTCATACCATGCTTTAGGAGTTTGCTTGAGACCATATAATGCTTTGTTCAACTTAAAAACATAATCAGGATAAGTTGGAGAGATAAAACCTGGAGGTTGTCTGACGTAGACTTCTTCTTTGATGTCTCCATTTAGAAATGCACTTTTTACATCCATTTGATATACCTTGAAGCCTTTGTGTGCTGTATAAGCTAAGAAGATTCTAATGGCTTCCAATCTTGCAACTGGTGCAAAAGTCTGGTCATAGTCTATACCTTCTTCTTGAGAATATCCTTGAGCAACTAGCCATGCCTTGTTCCTTACAATTACTCCTTGATCATCCAATTTGTTTCTGAACACCCACTTTGTTCCAACAATGGAGTGACCCTTAGGCTTTGACACTAGTTCCCAAACTTTCTTCCTTTCAAATTGATGCAACTCTTCTTGCATTGCAATGATCCAATGTGGATCTTGCTCTGCATCTTGAATGGACTGAGGTTCAATTTGAGATAGGAAGCAAGTGTGCAACAGCTTTTGGTTGACCTGATTTCTGGTTTGCACACCAACTGAGATGTCTCCAATTACTTGGGAAATTGGATGGTCTCTTGATGTTACTAAATCAACAGGGGGTGTTGATTGTTCACCAACCTATGTTGTTGTTTCCTCTTGTGGTACAACAACTGGCTCTTCAAGCTGTTTTTCTTCAGTATGTTGAATGCTTTCTTCATCTTCACTGCTTTCTTCTTTTTGAGTAACCTGTAACTTGTTCAAATCTTCAACAAGATAATGTACCTGCAAAGATTCTATGATAGAAGTATTCTTCTCCTTGAAAGACATGTTAGATTCATCAAATGATATGTGAACAGATTCCTCAATTTTAAGAGATGATTTATTATAAACCCTATAAGCCTTACTGATCATGGAGTATCCCAGAAACACTCATTCATCAGCTTTAGCTTGAAATTTTGCTAAATATCTCTTGTCATTATTATGTATATAACAAGTACAGCCAAAAATTCTAAAATAATTAACTTTAGGTTTCTTCCCTTTGAGTAATTCATAGGGAGTCTTTCCCTTTAGTTTATGTATTAAACTTCTGTTCAGCACATAGTTGGAGGTGTTCACTGCCTCTGCCCAAAAAGATAGAGGAAGGTGAGCATCTGACAACAATGTAGTGGCAGATTCAATATGGGTTCTATTTTTCCTTTCAGCTACCTCATTTTGTTGAGGAGTTCTAGGAGCTGAGAAAGTATGCCTGATCCCTTCACTCTGACAGAACTCTTGCATAAGAAGAGAATCAAACTCTGTCCCATGATCACTTCTGATCAGGGTAATGTGAGTATTGAACTCAATCTGTATACATTTGAGAAACTCTGTCAAACACTTAAAGTTATCAGACTTCTGTTAAATTTTCTCAACGTGGTCAGCAAGATAGCCCAAACACCAAATTAATATCTTCGGAACTACCCAGTTCGCACGCTGAACCTGCGAAAAACCCAAGGACTAGAGGTTGCACCCAACAAAACAATGGAAGCACAAGAAAGTCTTATTATGCATTCACTTATTTACAATCCGAGGCATACATAGCGAGACATGATTTCGCTAGTATTACAGCTGTAAACAGAAAGAACCCAAAAACAAGCCGGGCGGACAGCACCGGAGTCCGCCGAGACCGCGAGGTCGCCGAGACCGCCGAGACCGCTGAGCTCGCCCAAGCTATGCTGCAATCCGCCGAATACCACGGAGTCCGCCGAAGCCGCGAGGCCGCGCGGACAGACCGTTATTCGCCTCTTGCTGAACCCGAACTGAGGAACTCCCCTACCCGCCTGACACCGGCGGACAGGTTATTGAAGCTAGCAAAGTTGAGACAGAACTGACAAGCCGCAGAGCGACCTCCTGCTGAGTCCGCAGAGACCGCACACTTCCAAGCACTGACCGAAGTCACAGCCAAACTCCTGGCTCCTTGAAGTTATCCGCGCGACCTGCACACAGCAAACCGTCAGCCTGAAACAATCCGCGCGGACTGACAAACACAGACCGCAGCACTTCGCACACCCCAACTTACTGTTCACTCAAGTTACTTAGGTTACTGTAAATGTGCCAGGGGGGTCCTATTTATAGGCAAGGTGAGGAGTGTGGTCACCGCCCAAGAGATAGCGACACCACCCTCAGTCCGCGCGAATACAACCACCGTCTGCTGAGTCCGCATGGACTTAGCCGGACACCAAGGAAAAACCGCCAGGAGCTAGGCAACCTTTGACGAACCCTCTCCAGTCCGCCCAAGCTAAGCGGACAAGGCACCAGCCCGCAAAGCTCCAACTACTTCAGGACAGCAAACCCCCTTCAATGGCTGTCCGCACCAACCCGAGGCAGTCCGCAAGACTCACACCTCAATCCGCCACAAGTCCACGACCAAAGGCAAACAGCAACAGTCCGCCCGGTCACAGCGGACTTGGCGGATACGGCGGACACCATGAACTTGGCACAATGTGTGACCAAGTCCAAAACCATCAAGGGCCAGTGCGAGCATGGCGGACACAAAGTCTCGTCCGCCAAACACCCTAGCACAGACCGCAACCAGTCCGCGAGCTCCTCGCACTTGTCCAACGCAGCAGCTTCCTCCCGGACTCCAAACCCAGGCCGCCACAACGAACTCCACAGCAACTCCCTGTTGTGCCACCAGAGCTCGACAAGGCCTCAGCCAAGCTCTAAACCCAGTCCGCAACAGCCCACACCGCGGACACATCAGTCCGCAAAGCTTCCCGCGAACTCGAGCCAACCCGCCTATCAGCACAAACTTGCACCCGCGGCCTCTGAGCAATGCATGTCCGCAAGCCTCTCTATACGCAGATACCAGGCCACACCAAACCGCGGACTCCATGCAACAACCCGCTCAGAACACAGCCGGCTTCCACCAGACTTCTCACCAAGCCGCAAACCTCAGTCTGCCCAGTCCGCCCAGTCCGCCAAAGCTGTCCGACACAGGCCGCGCGGCCTGTCCCGTCACCCACTTCCACTTCACAAATTTCAACACTCCCCATTGAAGTGAGAAGTGGTGACCAAGCCCAGCAAGCTGCGCAAGCGTTCAAAGGGCCCCTTCGACAGCAGCTTCGTGAAGATGTCAGCAAGATTATCTTCACTCCGAACATGCCCGACCAGCAGATATCCTTCCAACACCTTCTCCCTGATGAAATGGTGATCAATCTCTATATGCTTGGTCCTGGCGTGACACACTGGATTATTTACCAGTTTGAGAGCACTCTCA
The DNA here is from genome assembly GCA_039583875.1 of Platanthera guangdongensis. NCBI lineage: Eukaryota > Viridiplantae > Streptophyta > Magnoliopsida > Asparagales > Orchidaceae > Platanthera > Platanthera guangdongensis. The sequence goes on from CM077159.1 coordinate 67,752,811, forward strand.
TTGTCACCCCGGAGTAAAGTAGGCCCTTGCACTTCTTCATGAACATCCTCTATGAGTCTCCTCAACCAAACGGCTTCCCGAGCAGCCAAGGCCGAAGCCTTATACTCCGCCTCCATGGTTGAAACCAACACCGAGTCCTGCTTCTTACTACACCACGAGATGCTAGCTGAACCGCAAGTGAACACATAACCAGAAGTAGACCTTCGATCATCCGAATCACCGCCATAGTCAGCATTCGTGTACCCGAGCAACGCAAACTCCGCATCCCTTCTATAGAGGAGTCCCATGTCAGAAGAAGCCTTGACATACTTCAGAATTCCCTTCGCCGCCACTAGATGAGATTGCCTTGGTTCAGCCATATACCGACTTACCTGGCCAACAGCATAAGCTATATCTGGCCTTGTAATCGTCAGATAGATCAAGCTCCCAACAAGAGCCCTGAACACCAAGGGATCATTAAGAACCCTTCCCTCATCTCGTCGAAGCTTCAGCCCAGATTCCAGTGGAGTAGAGCACTTCTTCCCTTCGCCCATGCCAAACCGCTTCACAATGCGATCAGCATACCCTTTCTGGCTAATGAGAACCCCGCACTCCTTCCTCTCCACTTCCAGACCAAGAAAGTGATGCAACTCTCCCAAGTCTTTCATCTCGAAGCGTATAGCAAGCTCTCCCCTGAGCCTTGCTACTTCCTCCTCCGAGTTCCCTGTGATGATCATATCATCCACATACAGCAGGACCAAGACTCTTAGCTCTCCCTTCTTCTTGACGAACAAGCTTGAATCTGAGTTAGAAGCCAGGTATCCACAGAATTGCAAGTACTCTGCAATCTTCCCATACCACGCTCGAGGAGCTTGCTTCAACCCATAGAGAGCCTTCCTGAGTTTGCAGACATAGTCCGGATGCTTCTCAGAGACAAAACCAAGCGGCTGATCCATGAAGATGTCCTTGTCAATCTCTCCGTAAAGAAAGGCATTCTTCACATCGAGTTGCCACAACCTCCATCCCTTGCTAGCAGCCAAGGCGATCACCACTCTTACAGAAGTCATCTTCGCAACTGGACTGAATGTCTCCTCATAGTCTTCTCCATACTGCTGTGAGAATCCTCTAGCGACCAAGCGAGCCTTGAACCGATCAATGCTCCCATCAGCCTTCTTCTTCAACTTATACACCCACTTGCAAGTAACCGGAGTAACGCCATCAACCTTGGGTACAAGGTCCCAGGTTTCATTCTTCTTCAGAGCATCAATCTCTTCCTTCATGACATCATCCCACTCCTTCACTCCAGTGGCCTCGTTGAAGTTTGCAGGCTCTCGCTCATCCAGAGGACCTGCAAAGAAGCAGGAGACAAAGCTCACTGCATTCCCATCACAGTACCGAGCCGGTGGCTTAACCACCCTCTTCGATCTCCGAAGACACGGCTCCTTTCTCACGGCTTCCGTTGCTTCTTCAGGCTCCACTCCTACCCGGGGCAAGCATTGAGCAGTGCTCCCCCTATTTCCTGAGCCAGAAGGCTCAGCCTCGGAGTTCGAAGCAACAGGAGCTGCTGGTGAAACAGCAAGCTCCTCTTCCAAGCCTTCAGCAGCCTCCACCGGTGCTTCATCATCCTTGCTACTTCCGGTTAGCTCCACCGAGCCACCTCCATATGACGTCAGCTCATCGAAGACAACGTCTCTTGACACCACGAATTTCTTCATCACAGGGTCCATGCATTTCCATCCCTTCTTCCGCTCATCATAGCCAACAAAGACAAGTTTCCTTGCCTTCGCATCCAGCTTTGTCCGTGAAGCATCCGGGACATGCACGTAGCAAGTTGAACCGAACACCCTAAGGTGTCCAACACTCGGCTTCTCCTTCAGCAACAGCTCAATAGGAGTCTTCATGTCGATAGGGCTGAGTGGCATCCGGTTGATAACATAAGCAGCACAAGACATTCCCTCCGCCCAAAAGGACCTTGGGATATCTTTCGCATGCAGCCAGCATTTGCAGGTTTCCGTCAAGTGACGGATCTTCCGCTCCGCTACCCCATTTTGTTGTGGAGTGTGAGCACAAGTAAGCTCTTGTTGGATCCCGTGCTTTCTGCAGAAGTTAGAAAACTCGGAGGAAACAAATTCTCCTCCGTTATCAGTTCTAAACTTCTTAACCCGCAAGCCAAGCCGGCCTTCTACCAACTCCTTGAAATCCACGAACAAACGGAAGGCTTCCGACTTCTCCTTTAAGAAGTACACCCAAGTATACCTTGAGTAGTCATCAACCAAGACAAGCATGTATTTGCTTCCACCAAGGCTGGCAGTAACAGTCGGTCCCATCAGGTCGCCATGAATACACTCCAATGGTTTCTTGCTCCTTGTTTGAGATTTATCAAACGGAAGGCGATGTGCCTTACCGTATTGACAGCCCGCACAAACATGCCCATCACCAAAGGAGGACAACATCGGCAACCCCCTCACCAGACTTCTACTAGCCATTGCCTTCAGCTTGTCCATGCCAACATGCCCCAGCCTCTCATGCCAGATAGCCGCACTATCATTGGCCCTCATCCTATCAACATAGGCACTGGTGGAAAGAACAAACAAGTTCTTCACCCTCCTCCCAACATGAGCAACATCAGCCTTCACCGCTGATACGTTGCGAAGGAACCTCACGTCTGTTGGCCCAAACAGAACGTGATACCCAGCGTCCACCGCGTTGGTCACCGAGAAGAGGTTCTTCTTCATGCCCGGCACGTGATACACACTCCTTAACGTGAGTGGCCCCTGATCACTACCCAAAGACACGACCCCCTCCTTCTCTACTGCATAAACAGTATTATCAACAGTGATAATAGCTTCATTACCTGAGTAAGCCTGCATGGAGGTGAACTTCGACTTGTCTCCGGTGAGGTGATGACCACACCCGGAGTCGACGATCCACTCGCTGTTGAAGTCCTCAGCAGATAAGGCCCGGACACAAGTGCCCGTCATGAAAGCTCCTCCCCATTCTGCTTCTTCACTTCGCGAGCAAGCTTCCTCCTTTCCCGCAGCATGCCCAGGCTGCAGTTTGACCTTGCAGTCCCGCTTGAAGTGCCCTCGCTGATGACACCGGTAGCACTTCAAGTTCTTCTTCCAGTCCTTAGGAGCATTGCTCCTCTCCGGCGGATACGAAGTTGAAGTCTCCTTCTCAACAGCGGCCTGCACCTTCTTCTTCTTCTTCCCTTCCCATCCCTTCTTCTTGCCTGAGAAGAGAGCCTCGCTGCCTTCCTGATTCAGGTTCACTCCAGCCATCTACCTTGCTAAGCTCTCCTGCGAGGCAAGCAGATTCTCCAGCTCCAGCAGGGACGGCTGAGTAGCCCACCCTTGAACAGATGTAACAAAGGCCACATACTCCTTCCGCAAGCCGCGGATAATGTGCCTCTTCATCTTTGCCTCAGAGATAGGCTCATCAGGATCCAGTGCCGACAGCTCAGCACACAAGCTCTTCATCTTTAAGAAGTACTTGGAGATGGAAAGGTCTCCCTGAGTTGCCCTGGCCAACTCATTCTCCAGGAACTGCAGCCGCGCCACATTCTTCCTATTGAACAACTCATCAATGGTTGTCCAAATATCAGCAGCCGACTCACATCCAATGATGTGATCAAACAGTTCCGGAGAGACAGCTCTCTTCAGAACGAACTCCGCCTTAGCATTAGTTCTTCTCCAGAGCCTCACCTGCTCAGCAGTACCGAAAGCAGCAGTTACTTCCTGTATGTCGTCTCCACCGACAACTTCCCACAGCTCCTCGCCTAGAAGATAACTCTTCATGCACGACTTCCACTTCTTGTAGTTAGTCGGCGTTAGGAGTTCAATGCCCAGACCTCTTGCTAAGCTTCCTTCCATTGCAATCACCTGTTGGTACCCTTCAGCAGCTCCGAGCAACAACACAGGTTGATCACCACTCAATCACTGAGTAACAACACTGGCTGACTTCCGCTCACGCAACTGAACCAGCAACCTCAGAAACCTCCCTCTGATACCATGTTAAATTTTCTCAACGTGGTCAGCAAGATAGCCCAAACACCAAATTAATATCTTCGGAACTACCCAGTTCGCACGCTGAACCTTCGGAAAACCCAAGGACTAGAGGTTGCACCCAACAAAACAATGGAAGCACAAGAAAGTCTTATTATGCATTCACTTCTTTACAATCCGAGGCATACATAGCGAGACATGATTTCGCTAGTATTACAGCTGTAAACAGAAAGAACCCAAAAACAAGCCGGGCGGACAGCACCGGAGTCCGCCGAGACCGCGAGGTCGCCGAGACCGCCGAGACCGCTGAGCTCGCCCAAGCTATGCTGCAATCCGCCGAATACCACGGAGTCCGCCGAAGCCGCGAGGCCGCGCGGACAGACCGTTATTCGCCTCCTGCTGAACCCGAACTGAGGAACTCCCCTACCCGCCTGACACCGGCGGACAGGTTATTGAAGCTAGCAAAGTTGAGACAGAACTGACAAGCCGCAGAGCGACCTCCTGCTGAGTCCGCAGAGACCGCACACTTCCAATCACTGACCGAAGTCACAGCCAAACTCCTGGCTCCTTGAAGTTATCCGCGCGACCTGCACACAGCAAACCGTCAGCCTGAAACAATCCGCGCGGACTGACAAACACAGACCGCAGCACTTCGCACACCCCAACTTACTATTCACTCAAGTTACTTAGGTTACTGTAGATGTGCCAGGGGGGGTCCTATTTATAGGCAAGGTGAGGAGTGTGGTCACCGCCCAAGAGATAGCGACACCACCCTCAGTCCGCGCGAATACAACCACCGTCCGCTGAGTCCGCATGGACTTAGCCGGACACCAAGGAAAAACCGCCAGGAGCTAGGCAACCTTTGACGAACCCTCTCCAGTCCGCCCAAGCTAAGCGGACAAGGCACGAGCCCGCAAAGCTCCAACTGCTTCAGGACAGCAAACCCCCTTCAATGGCTGTCCGCACCAACCCGAGGCAGTCCGCAAGACTCACACCTCAATCCGCCACAAGTCCACGACCAAAGGCAAACAGCAACAGTCCGCCCGGTCACAGCGGAATTGGCGGATATGGCGGACACCATGAACTTGGCACAATGTGTGACCAAGTCCAAAACCATCAAGGGCCAGTGCGAGCATGGCGGACACAAAGTCCCGTCCGCCAAACACCCTAGCACAGACCGCAACCAGTCTGCGAGCTCCTCGCACTTGTCCAACGCAGCAGCTTCCTCCCGGACTCCAAACCCAGGCCGCCACAACGAACTCCACAGCAACTCCCTGCTGTGCCACCAGAGCTCGACAAGGCCTCAGCCAAGCTCTAAACCCAGTCCGCAACAGCCCACACCGCGAACACATCAGTCCGTAAGGCTTCCTGCGAACTCGAGCCAACCCGCCTATCAGCACAAACTTGCACCCGCGGCCTCTGAGCAATGCATGTCTGCAAGCCTCTCTATCCGCAGATACCAGGCCGCACCAAACCGCGGACTCCATGCAACAACCCGCTCAGAACACAGCCGGCTTCCACCAGACTTCTCACCAGGCCGCAAACCTCAGTCCGCCCAGTCCGCCCAGTCCGCCAAAGCTGTCCGACACAGGCCGCGCGGCCTGTCCCGTCACCCACTTCCACTTCACAAATTTCAACAACTTCTTCCTTAGAAAGAACACCCATGTGAATCTAGAGAAGTCATCTACAACTACTAAAGTGTAAGATTTCCCTCCTAGGCTTTGTACTGTAATGGTTCCAAAAAGATCCATGTATAACAGATACAAGATCCTAGGTGAATCACTCTTATTAAGTGACTTGCCCTGCAGAGTCCTTCCTTCTTGTAGGGGCCAGAAGGTAGTCCTCTAACAAGGTTGTCCTTGGATAACCTAGCAATGGTTCTAAGGTTTAAATGTCCTAGTCTCTTATGCCATAAAACATTAGGTCTACAAACAGAATTGAACAGGCAAATATCTACATCTGTTGAAAGAAAATCTACTAGATAGATGTTACCTTTCCTTTTACCTATCAACACAGTTGTGTTGTCCTCTGACTTGATCTTGCATAATGCTTTGCTGAAAGTCACCTGGTATCCTTCATCACATAGCTGACTGATACTTATCAAATTGTGCTTCAGTCCCTCCACATAAGCTACCTTCTTGAATGTTGTTGGGTATTGTATCCACGATTACCTAGATTTGAGGAAGCCACCTGTCAAGCTAAGATGAATTCACAATGTATTTGATGAAACATCTTAAGTTGTGCTTGCAGTTCCTCCACGCTAAGTGCACACCAATGTCAGGGTGCAGTAGGTCAATATACACGGGTCTGCACGACGTAATCCCTCGTTGAGCAGATCAGTGTGTTGACCTACGTGTACTCTCTCTATTGGAGTGCACTTACTTTCAAGTACAGGGCAGTTCATATGCAAGAGAAGACAAGGAGCATGGATGGATCAAGGAGCAGCTCCAGGGTGGAAGACGAAAATTCGTCCAAGGAAAATTCGACGAGAATCACCAAGTGATTCTCGCCGATTCGACGAGAATCACTAGTGATTCTCGCCGAATCGACGAGAATCATTAGTGATTCTCGCCGACTCCTTCTGGCTACCTCAAAACGGTACCAAGTAAGATTCGGCGAGAATCACTAGTGATTCTCGCCGAACCAGTGGTCAAGCAGCCCATGTATACAAAGTGAAATTCGTTGAGAATCAATAAGTGATTCGGCGAGAATCACTAACGATTCTCGACGAATCGTCGAGAATCACTTGGTGATTCTCGCCGATTCGTCGAGAATCGCCTGTGATTCTCGCCGATTTTTCCTTGGCGTTTTCTCTGGAATTTCCTGAACCGGATTCTGCCGCTGTTAAATTCCTGGACCGGGATTTGGGGATTTCTATTGTGGGTCCCACAAACGGTCATATTGGAAAACTTCTACAGTATTTATATACAGGTATTTTGAACAGTAAAAGGACGGAGAAAGAAACCGAGCCGCCTCGTAACCCTAATTCCGCGACTCCTCTCCGCCGTCGCCGTCGCGCTCGGGATTGTTGGTCGCCGTCAACATTTGAGATTCCTTCGTAATCTCCGGCGACAGAAGCTTAGCAAAGCTTGTGTCTCACGTGTCTATCGAGAGATCTCTTGTCTCTCGATTTGTTGACCGGGAAAAACTCCTCCGTCAGAATCGATCGAGACGACCGATCCTAGAGTGACCGTTGGTAGACCTAGTTTGCTTCGCTAAGAAGTTTGGATCTCCAAGTTCAGCAGCCGCTCATCATCGTAGCCGCTGATCCCGAAGCTAGCCGCCGCTCGTGTGCCGCCGCCGTTTCCGGGGAGATCCTCTCCAAGAGAGACCAAGGTTGTAGACTCTTCATCGACTTCAAGAACACGTCGTCGAACGAAGAGGAACACCATAGTCTCAAAAAGAAGTTTGTATCTCGTGTACATTCTATATTTTCTTTTGTTGTAAAGGAACTTTTGTTCCGTGTTGTAAGGGTTGGGTGCAACCCGTTTTGTGGGAGTGTTGACTCTCACGTGTGGAAGGGTTCCTTCCGGTAGTGCAGGGATTGGATTTCAATCCCGTTGGATAAGTGACCGAGTCGTCCCTTGTTGGGGAGATAGGTCGAAGGGGGAAAGTGGATGTACCCAAGTCGGGGAACCACTATAAATTGCCTGTGTATTCTGTGTGCTGTGTTTTTTATTTTTATTGTGCAGGTACGTTCGTAAATTCCGCAAAAGCGCTACTCGTCACCTATTCCCCCCCCCCCCCCCATAGGTGCATATAGCTGACACTAGGTGGACTTTCAAGTGGTATCAGAGGGAGGTTACTCTTCAAAAAAGGTTAACACCTTGAGTAGAATCCTGCCACCAGTGTCAGAAGCATGGATCTGGATTATGAGATTCCGCCACTCAAACTCCCCGCATGCACAAAGGATTATTATCCCATCTGGAGAATGAGAGTATCCTTTCACCTTGATGCTATCGATCCTCGAGCATCCTTCATCCTGGAAGAGGGTCCGTTTATCCCCATGAAGACCTCCGACTCTGGGATCCAAGTGCCCATGGGCGTTGCTGAGATGTCTGAGACGGAACTATCTCTATTTCACTTGGACGAGAGGATTCGACAAATTATCATGGCTGTCTGGTCTGGAGCCTCTCGCTCTAGATTGGAAAAATGTAGAACGGTTAAATCTCTATGGATAATGATCTCAGAGCTGATGGGGGGGTCAGAGAAAGCTGAAATATGCTGCCAATCAGAGGATGAAGCGTATGTGGGGGTCTTCACTTCTGAAGATGAATGCAAGGATCCATCGGATTGCATCAGAGCTCCCGTGTCCGTGTCAGAGACTGACGAGACCAGTGAGGAAAGCAGCTCAGACGAGGATGAAACAATGGTCACTGATTCTAATGATAATAACACAGATGAGCAGGTAACATCTTCACCCCGTCCCATATCTCTTGACCTTTCTGAAGACAGAAACTGCTCTCCTTCAGAAAATTCTGACTCCCTGAAGAGAACCCTTCAGGAAAGCAACCTACTTGCTGAGGAGCAAGCTCGAGAGATTGCTCGACTAAAGATCTTGTTGGTTCTCCAATTGGCATCCAACAAGGTCAAGGAGTCTAAGATCTCAGCTCTAGAGAGTAGTCTAGAGAATGAGAACCGTATAGTATCAAACTTTTCCCAAGTTGATGCTATAAAGAGAAAGCAAGAAACCGGGTGGATCTCCCGGATTATCAAGGCATGGAGAAATGGGGAAACGGTATTCCGACCCCCCACTCCAAGCAGGAAGGCAACTCATCATGCCTTCAGGTATGACCACAGGAATAGTCGTGGTCACTGCAAGGGTGATCTGTCCCCATGTGGAGACACCCGGAGTGCAAGGGCCGGCATGGCCACCCACGAGAGAATACCTAAGGCTCATTCTGAGCCCTTTGTATTCACGGCCACTGCCACAATACAGTGTGGATCTGCATGTCCCAGCTCACAGAAGACTTCTCACCACTCGAGGACACGGGATAGGGAGGATAGAAGTCATGATGTCAAGCTTCATGGGGCCTCTGTAAGGGAGATGCCTGAAAGAATGGCACCACCTTCCTGGCCTCATAACGCTCACAACATGCATTCTTTCCACCCTTCCACGTGTCACGATGGAAGAGGAACTTTTGTGACAAGATCATGCCCTATTCCGTTTAGACCTAGGACCGTGACTACATCAGTCACGAGATCAGGTCGAAAACGGCGATACAACATTCACCCATGTTGGTACTGTGGCAAAGTGGGACACTTTGCCATCGATTGTTGGCACAACCCCTCTGTGCCCACGGCAAGGATTTATCCACATTCTCGGGACAGAGGTAGTCTTCCAGACAGGTTTTCTGAAGGAAGGCAGTGGCGTGCTCATGCTAACAGGAACCTAGGACCCAATATGATTTGGGTTCCTAAGGTAAAGTAATTCTTTCTTGCAGGGTAGTCTAGGTTCCCGTGAATATGATGGGAACTAGACAGTAGGTGGCTCAAGACTAAAATGGAACAATCGTCTGCAATAACAGATGTGATATCAATTTGAGCATAGTCACATTGAGCTTCTGATATGTTCTACCTGAGGGCCTAAAACGATGACTCTTAAAATCCCAGGTACTCATGATCAGTTTCAAGACTTGAGTCATTTTCAATTGACAATTACATATATACATATATATATCATTATATACAGATCCTTCTTTGTATATTAGTGTATGTATGCACGTCTAAGGATTGGTTAACTCGATGCATGCAAACCTTTATACATCAATAAAGGGTTAACGAAGACATGTCATTGTGAATCTCGACAACACACAATTGACATTAAGAAGTCTTTGGAAAAGCCTCATTAAAATCCAAATAGATTAACTTTAGAATATACATGTATTTATCATTTTTATATTGACTTGACATCGGAAAATTTCAAAAATATTGCAAGCTTCTCAACGTGAAAATTTCTAGTCAAGAGACCCCTCAATTTCGAATTAGATAAATAGTATCAGAAACCGAATTAACCAAATCTCCTGAATCCCGCCGACCCTTCGCATTCTTCACGAATCCCGCCGAATTTGACAAATCTCGCCGAATCAGTCAAATCCCGCAAAACCCTTCGCCTTCTTCACGACTCCCGCCTCACGTCGCAGCAAGTATCCCGAAACCCGCAAGACTTCTCCCGTAAGAACTCTCCTGACGACCCGCAAGAGTTCTCCCGACGACCCGCAAGAGCTCTCCCGAGTTCTTCCGCCGATTCGCCGCAACCCGCAGGAGCTCTCCCTCCGACTCGCCGAAACCCGCAGCAGCTCTCGTCGAATCGTGAAGTCTCCCTGTGACCGCAAGGTACTCGCAAGGTCCATCTCAAATCTAGAAGGTTCTCGCAACGTTCTAGCAAGGCCGAACCCCACAGGAAACCCTTCCATCCACCGAAGGTCTTCCCGACGCTCCTCACCTCACTTCCATATAATTCCTCAGGTAACCTCTTCCTCACCCGCTCTTGGACGCTATCACTAGTGGTGCTTTCTTTTTGAAAGTTCATTAACGTTTTGAGTAGGGCTTCTCTTTAGATCTACAATGGCTCCAAGGACGACTGCAGGGTTGGTCTCTGGCTGCGAGCTGGTTCGAACTGGATTTTCTCACGCCTCGGACGAATTCCGCAATATCATTCTAATGCTGGAAGAGGCTGGGCTAACCTTCGTCCTGGCGCACCCTTGCAAAATTCTGGACAAAGAGGTGCTGGAGTTCTTCTCTACCGCAAGACTCCGAGATAGAGACTCCATAATCAAGAGCAAGGTGGCTGGGACAAAAGTAAAGATGTCTGCCAGCAAGCTGACTCGCTACCTGCAGCTTTCTAGTTCGGAGCAGGAGGACTATCTGGAGGACGAGGACAAAACCAGAACTCTCCTGTTCTGCGGTCTTCCTCGAGTAACTCGATCAATAAAGAGAAAGGAAATGAATGAAGAAGGGAAGCTCCTCTCTGACATTATCGGAAAAGTGCTCATCTGCAAGCCGGGCTCACATGACCATATCTCAGGTGATATGTTCAAGATTCTCATAGCTGTTGTCTGCCGCAAGAGGTTCAACTGGGGGGAGTTGCTATTCGAGAAGATCAAGGACACTCTGGGAACTCCTAGTTTCGGCCGCATCATAAGTCTATATCTCAACCAGCTCAACGGAGACAAGTTCGACATGAGCAAAGGAGTCCCTCTCCACTACTTGAAAAAGATGGATGCAAGTGTGTTTGATAGATGGGAGCGGCGTATCGGGCATCCTGCTGTGGAAGAGCAACAGGATGTATCTCCAACAGTCTCCCCCGGTGAAATTCCTGATACCGTGACTGCAGGAATCGAGGGGGAGACTCTACCCCCTCATACGGATGTATTATCTGAAATCGCCCAAGTGGCCAGGGATGCTGTGGCCGACATTCAAGAAGAAAGTGACACTGTGCTGGAGACTGGTGATCAAGAATTAGAAGAAGCTGCTGATATCGATGATTTCTTGGATTAGGATGGACAGGAAGATGAGAATGAGGGACATGAAGTATTTGAGACTCCGGATCCTGTTGAACCTCCATCTGACAAGTCTGCACCCGTGGAGGGGGAGTTAGATAAATTTACAGAGGCCGCCAACATTCCTCCTTTAGAGCCAGTGATTGTATCCAGTTCTACCGATGCGTCTGCTGAAGAGCAAGAGCAAGGCCAAGAAGTGCCTCCGACTATACCGTTACGAGATGAGCTGGCCACTCACACGGTCAATGTCATTCAAGGTATAGTGAATGAACTTAAAGCTTCTTTTGATACAGCTCAGAAAACACTGCTGAAAAGGATTAAGACTTCTGAAAATCTCATGCTTAAGAATATGGTGGAGATCAACCATAAATTGGACGTAATGGAGAAGAAATTTGAAGATAAGTATACCGCGGCCGGCGAAGCTGTCACACTCTTAATGGCCGGCTTGAAAAAGAATACTGATACTCTGACTGTCGTAAATCAGAATGCACATGTTGTAGCCAACAACATTCAGAAGTTTGACGGTAATATGGTAACTCTTAACGCCAATCAGCAAACCTTAGTCTCTGAATTCTCTAAGACCACCAAGCATATTGATGACTCCCTGCACTCATATGCCAACTGCATAGCTGTCGAAGCCAAAAAGGGGGAGAAACAGTATATAGCTAAGTTGGCCGAGCTTCAAGAAATTATGGACACAAACTTCGCACAATCAAGCAAATATGTCTATGAGAGCTGCTGGTGGATGCTCCAATAGGCGCTAGGTACGTTAGGCGTCGTTCTGCCTGACAATCCTGCCGGTATTCATGTCCCTGAGACATCTAAGGCCGCTGAGGAAGTAAGTGTTGTTGAGGATGTAAGTGCAAGTGCTGCTGCAGATATTCCCACACATGACGCTGATGCTAGAGCTCTCTCAAAAGCAAAACTGAGGAGCATGTTTGACCAAGAGGCCTTAGCAAAAGCCAGGGGAAAGAGAAAAGTTCAAGAAGGGACCTCCAAGGAGACACAGGCTGCAAAGAGAACTCGAATGAATGAGGAGGATGTACGAAACGAAAGGTGGAGTCCAGTTTCAAGGAACATCATCTTAGACACCTTCTGGCTGCAAGAAAGAGGGGAGATCAATCGAAACGAAGTATATTGCCAGTATGAATGGGAAACGCACAAAACATTTGAAGCGAAACGCAACATCTTTTTCAGAAACAACAAGGATGCAGATAAAGTTGCTCCTCCTAGGTATTACCCGAAGCCCAAAGAATACATGGAGAGGCAAAGCAAGAAGTACTTGGCTCAAAATCTTAAGGGTGACTTAGCTAAGGACAAATAGTCAATATTTTATAGCTTGTCACTTTGTCGTAAGAACATTTAATGATTATTATTGTCATATAAACAATTCTGGATTATATGTAAATATATTTGTCTTGGTATATATATTTGAATTTGTGAATGACTCAAGTCCTGATCTGATTGCATATATTCTCTTGTGCTGCATGTTTAATTTCTGAATGCTATGTTTATTATTTGATAGGTGTTATTCATCTTAGCTAGTAGGGTTTTGGTTTCGTCAAATAGGGGGAGATTGTTGGGTATTGTATCCACGATTACCTAGATTTGAGGAAGCCACCTGTCAAGCTAAGATGAATTCACAATGTATTTTATGAAACATCTTAAGTTGTGCTTGCAGTTCCTCCACGCTAAGTGCACACCAATGTCAGGGTGCAGTAGGTCAATATACACGGGTCTGCACGACGTAATCCCTCGTTGAGCAGATCAGTGTGTTGACCTACGTGTACTCTCTCTATTGGAGTGCACTTACTTTCAAGTACAGGGCAGTTCATATGCAAGAGAAGACAAGGAGCATGGATGGATCAAGGAGCAGCTCCAGGGTGGAAGACGAAAATTCTTCCAAGGAAAATTCGACGAGAATCACCAAGTGATTCTCGCCGATTCGACGAGAATCACTAGTGATTCTCGCCGAATCGACGAGAATCATTAGTGATTCTTGCCGACTCCTTCTGGCTACCTCAAAACGGTACCAAGTAAGATTCGGCGAGAATCACTAGTGATTCTCGCCGAACCAGTGGCCAAGCAGCCCATGTATACAAAGTGAAATTCGTTGAGAATCAATAAGTGATTCGGCGAGAATCACTAACGATTCTCGACGAATCGTCGAGAATCACTTGGTGATTCTCGCCGATTCGTCGAGAATCGCCTGTGATTCTCGCCGATTTTTCCTTGGCGTTTTCTCTGGAATTTCCTGAACCGGATTCTGCCGCTGTTAAATTCCTGGACCGGGATTTGGGGATTTCTATTGTGGGTCCCACAAACGGTCATATTGGAAAACTTCTACAGTATTTATATACAGGTATTTTGAACAGTAAAAAGACGGAGAAAGAAACCGAGCCTCCTCGTAACCCTAATTCCGCGACTCCTCTCCGCCGCCGCCGTCGCGCTCGGGATTGTTGGTCGCCGTCAACATTTGAGATTCCTTCGTAATCTCCGGCGACAGAAGCTTAGCAAAGCTTGTGTCTCACGTGTCTATCGAGAGATCTCTTGTCTCTCGATTTGTTGATCGGGAAAAACTCCTCCGTCAGAATCGATCGAGATGACCGATCCTAGAGTGACCGTTGGTAGACCTAGTTTGCTTCGCTAAGAAGTTTGGATCTCCAAGTTCAGCAGCCGCTCATCATCGTAGCCGCCGATCCCGAAGCTAGCCGCCGCTCGTGTGCCGCCGCCGGTTCCGGGGAGATCCTCTCCAAGAGAGACCAAGGTTGTAGACTCTTCATCGACTTCAAGAACACGTCGTCGAACGAAGAGGAACACCGTAGTCTCCAAAAGAAGTTTGTATCTCGTGTACATTCTATATTTTCTTTTGTTGTAAAGGAACTTTTGTTCCGTGTTGTAAGGGTTGGGTGCAACCCGTTTTGTGGGAGTGTTGACTCTCACGTGTGGAAGGGTTCCTTCCGGTAGTGCAGGGATTGGATTTCAATCCCGTTGGAGAAGTGACCGAGTCGTCCCTTGTTGGGGAGATAGGTCGAAGGGGGAAAGTGGATGTACCCAAGTCGGGGAACCACTATAAATTGCCTGTGTATTCTGTGTGCTGTGCTTTTTATTTTTATTGTGCAGGTACGTTCGTAAATTCCGCAAAAGCGCTACTCGTCACTTATTCCCCCCCCCCCCCCATAGGTGCACATAGCTGACACTAGGTGGACTTTCAAATGTCACTGTCCCAATCTGGACTGCACCATATCCTTTAGTTTGTCCAAAGTTTGAATCACCAAATATGACTTTGGGTCCAAGCTTGGCTTTAAAGGATGTGAGGTTGTCCTTGTTTCCTGTCATGTGCTTAGAGCACCCACTATCCAAGTACCATTGTTGGTTAGATGTTGGATAGGTCTTCACCTGCGCATAAAATAATTCATTTGTTTTTGACCCAGTTTACCTTGGGCCTAGGTTGATAACCTTTAAACTCAGAAATAAAAGACATCCCAGGTTGAATCTTATAACCTTCAGGATGATATCTCCTTGGAGGTATTATCCATTCAGTATAACGGTTAAAGCTTTGGGATGAAGGACCCCTAGGATTGGATTTTGATCTGCCCTTGAAAGAATTTCCAGAGCTCTGATCTCTGTTCGACGATCGTGGAGCTGCGTTCGACGATCTTGGGTCAGATCATCGAGCTCCGTTCGACGATCGACTGTGGCAGAGTTCAGGAATTAGAGATCGTTGACCTGAGTTCGACGATTTTACCTGAGATCGTCGATCTGCGTTCGGCGATCGTCGAGCTCAGTTCGACGATTTCTGCTGGAACTTAGTTTTCTTAGGCAGATCATAATTCTTCCTAGCTACCTCTACAACTCCCTTCCCTTTATCAGAAATGAACTTGATTGGGGTTGTTAGAACTATAGGTTGGCTGGATGAAGCACCCAAGCCCAGTGTACTATTGAATCTGGAGTTCACTGTGCTTGTGATGTCCATCAGCTTGATACTTCTCCCATTAAGGGATTCTTCAAGCTTCTTGGCATCTGATAGCTCACCTTTCAGTGAAGCTATCTGCTCCCTACAGTACTCCAACTCCTCAGAGAGTTTGAGGTTTTCTGATTTTAAGGAACTATGTTCAGACAATTGATTTCTGAGAGAAATAATTTCCATCTCATATTTTAGCAAGTCTAAACATAATGCTTTAAACTCAGATTTAAAGTGTTGATGCACGAAAACACAGAGGGGTCAAGCACCACCAGCTAACGGTTCGAACACCGGGGAATAAGGAAGACTGCGAGTAGCGATCTACTAAGCGGATGAGGGCTGGAAGAAGAGCAGGGCCGTGAACCACGGCAACAACAGACTTCGCCCGTCGCGGCCTGAATGCCTCTCTTGCGACGGGCTTTCCCTTGATTGAAGAAGAATTTGGTTACAAGTGAAAGGAAAAGCTGGACAAGAGCAGAGCGAGGGGGAGTCCGCAAGGCACAGGATTCGAGTCTGCAGCCTGTAACAAGTAGGCACCTGGGTCCGAGTCAGCGTGTCTTGGGTGCACCACCTCCCCCCTATTTATAGGATAGGGGGCCTGCCCAAACGGGCAGGGCTAAAATAACCGGCTGCCCGGGGTACAGGAGAACCGGGCAGCGGTGACGGGAAGCAAAAAGAAAGAACACGCCAGTCCGCGCAGAAGGGGCGGACTGGGCTCGCGGACTAGAGCTTCCACTGCTGTTGTGCGCGCCTGCTGGAGGGCGGCGGCCTGGACGGACGAGAAACTGCGTCCGCCACTGTAGAGAACCTGACCCCAAGCGCTGGCGGACTGAGTGGACAGGTCCTTGCGTCCGCTGCTGGGGTACCATCCTTGGTGTCCAATTGGTAATATTGTCGGACTGGACGGACTGACAAATCGCGTCCGCTCCTGCTGAAAGGAGGGCTTTGGAATCTTGTAGTATGTTGCGGACTGAGGGGTTAACATAATCCCCGCATATTTTTAAAGTTTCCAGAAAACTTCGAAAATGTTTTCTTAACCGCCGAGTCCGCAAGCCTCGAAAACGCCGCCAACGCTATAAATATCGCTGGAGGGCCTGGAACTGTTGAGTTTCTCGATCGACACGGGGCGCTACTCACCACTTACGGTCTCTACTTTCCAGTCCGGCATGGCTAGGCTTGGAGCTTTCTTCTCTAGTCTCACTGCAAAGGGCGATCCCGCACTGTCGACGCCTATGAAGACCAAGAAGATTGTAAAGAGGTCGACAAGAAAAGATCCTGTCCGCCCCACAGGAGAGAGTTCCCAGAGTCAGAAGCCTGCGGAGAAAGCAGTCTGCCATGTCGATGTATCTGCTCGCGGGGAAGCCGCAGTCGACGTCGAACCACTGAGAAGTGAGAAGATGGTGACCTTGTCGGACTCCGCCCCTTCTCAGAAAACCGCAACCTCGGCGGACACTGTTGGCGAACACCTTGGGGCTGATGTATCTTCTCCCCATGCCCAGGTGCCTATTGTTAACCTGGATGAAGATGATAAGCGGACTGAGGAAGAGGACGATGCGCCCTCAAAGGCATTGTCTGCTGTGAATCCTGAACCTGTCCGCGAAGACCAGCCCGATTTAGGGGGGTCCGCCGCGGATTCTGCTGAGAAGATTGCTAAGAGGAAGAAGAGGAAGAGGGACGGTGCGACCGTCGCCGAGCGGGTTGAGAAGAAGCTGCGCGCAATGAAGGAGAAAAACGTCTCCAAGCGGACTGGGGAAGCGGACTTACAATACAGGCCGCGCGACAAAGAAATTCCAGACAGCGATCTGGTTACTCCGGAGGCCCAAATCCAGGGAGATAATTCCCTCTCAACGGTCAGTCTATCCACGGATGAGATAATTGATTCCATAGACGTCGATCAACTTGATTTAATCAACGAATCCTTGCTGGTTGTGCTGCAGCAATCTGAGGCGGAGACTACTGGAGATAAGGGTGACGAACTCCCTTCCTCGTCCGCTGCGGAGGAAGAGGAGAGAGAGAGAGACTGAAGGAGAAGATAGCGGAGCAAAAGAAACAAATTGTTGGTCATGTTGCAGCAGTGGGGGCGGCCTCGAAGGAGGTCGCGGCGGATAAAGCCGCTGAGGATCTGCGGATTGCTGCGGAGCTGCTGCGGTCATGTAAACTTCAGCCGGCGCCTAAATACTTTCAGCGTAAGTGGCTTTACAGGTCGCCGCCGAGGACATCAAGACCGATCAAAATCATCACTGAGACGGACGATATCGTGGTCTCAACAAGTGCGGCTGCCGAGAAAAGAGCAAGGGTTCACCGCGAATGGAAAAAGCGGTTAAGCGCCTTTGACCCGGAGCGGGCAAGGCGGCCAATCATCTTCGATAGTCGGAAACTCGCTGCCGCTATGTCTAAAAGTGATCTTTCATCCTTTCTTTGAGTCTGCCGCGAACTGCCTTTAAATGCGAAGTTGACTTTATTTGTTGCAAGTAGGAAGTCGCTGCCGGGATCCATCGAGAGTGGTGAGATCGTGGTCACACCAAATATTGGTGCCGACGCGGTCTCGCATGTGGAACCCGTGGGGGATGAGCCGCCCAGCCTGAATATGATTAAAGAGTTAGAGAAGAAATTTGAAGCTGAAATGCAGTGTGTCAAAGCTGAGTTAGAGAAAGCAGAGGAGCGCGAGAAGGCGTCCGCGGCGTGTGAGAAAACGTCCGCGGAATGCGAGAAGGCCCTAAAAGACCAGATCGCCAGCATCTCGCGGGCGCTGGAGAGGTCTGAAAGGGAGAAGAAGAGGCTCGCGGATGACGTCTGATTCTACAAGGGCAAGCACTTGGCGTCAGTGCGTGAAGGAAAGGAGAAGCGGACTGCTGAGGTCGCTGAGCAGAGGCCGCGAGCGCCAGATCGCGCTACTCCGGAGATCGCTGCACCGGCAGGTGTCCAACAGCCCGCGGATGAGGAGCAGAGGCCGGCGGCGGAGCCGATGGTGCCTCTCAGTCGGGTAGATCGGGAGGCTGCTCACATGCACCGGACCATAAATGTCATTCATCATCATCTCTGACATGTGTACAGCGAAATTCTCCAGATAAGCGATCAAGCGGCTCATCTATGCAGAGACAGGGCAGAAAGGCCGGCGCGGACCGACAACAGGGACCGCTGAGTCCGCAACGCCTTGAGCTTTTATTTGCTTAATTGTATAATTATTTGGATAATTTTGCTTCAAGCAATGCTGTGTTGTAAAATGAACTCTATTTGATCTGTGCGGACTCAGATTATATATCCGCAAATTATGTAGCTTAATCCGTGATGTGGTGAATTGCGCGGACTAATGCTGTGTCTGCTTCTCGATATTTAACCTGCAGGTGGGAAATACTGCGAACTAAGCGGATTGAAAGTGTATCCGCTTCTTATGACCTGGGAGAAAAAGGCGCGATCTGAGCGGACAACAAATTGTGTCGGCCACAACTTTTTGCTTTGAATTTTCCTTGGCATGTGAATCTGTGTTTGTATCCGCGTTGTTGTTTGGCTGTTTTAACTTTTTGCGGACTGTGCTGATTGGAATTGCGAGCTCTGCGGCCTGGTCAAAAAGTTGTCAGACTCTTTAGCTATAAATAGGGCCTTCTGCTTTCTCTTATGCAGGAAACAGTTGAAGTACAAGGAACCCTGCGGCCTGCAAAATGGTGTCCGCGCGGACTGATGCTGCTGTCGCCTTCCATTCCGCGGACCACCGGAAATGCACATTGACAGAGGCCGACCTGGACGCCTTTGTCGAAAAGAAGATGGCGAACTCGAACATCCTTGTCCGCCTTCCCGCCCATCAAGAAAGATTGAACTTCTCAACCGCGACCCAGATCGCCATTCCAGTGGACCATTTCGACAGCGGATTCAAGTTTCCGCTTCTATGGGAACTTGCTGCAATCTTCGAGCACTATGGAATGGTGCCTGGCCAGCTTGCGCCGAATACACTCGCCGTGATCTGCAGCTTTGTCTCTTGCGATCTGAAAAGATTGCTTTCTCTATGAATATCTTCCGCAAGATATTCTCTGTCCGCTCTATCACCGCTTCCGGAGGCCTCCCCTGCAAGGGGGTCATATACTTCTACTGCAGGGGAATGAAGGTTGTGGGTCTTCCCAACAAGATCCACAACTGGACCTCTAGGTTCCTGATTTTTGAGGGCGACCTAGGGTTCGCGCACACCTATCTGCAGGTGCGCGCGGACTCCGCCTTCAAAAGTGTGCAACTGGATGATCTAGAGTCCGCCATTGTCGAGTTCCTGGCCAATGCTAGGCTCGACATCGAGCACTATATTCCGCTGCTGGCGAGCTTATCGGACGTCATGCCTGAAGAGAGTAAGTAGCTTCCGAACTCAGCTTTTGCATCCGCCGCGACCTTGGTGTTTAACCCATTTGTTTTTGCAGCGACCTTGGCGGTGCCCGCTTACTTGCCGCAGACACCCAGCAGCTTCGTCCCTACACAGAAAGAAAAGAAAGTAGCAGTCGCCAGAAAGAGGAAGGAGGAAGGGGATCCCACAGCGGACTACTCTTCCTCAGAAAGTTTCTCCATGAGTGGCTTCGGCATCAGCCAGAAGGACCTCAGGGGGAACCCTATGGTCCACTGGCACAGCAAGAATAAAAACGTCCGCCTATCCACCGCGCTTCCTTCGTGGAAGAATCCGCGGATAACACGCCACGCGCATATCGCAATCTCCGCGCTTTACGGAAAGCGCAACCTGAGCGACCTCAAGAAGGTGCCCGCCGCCGACCTCCCTCTACTAGCCTCTCAGGCTTCTGCGAACAGCGCGGTGACAAACCACTATGTTGCCACTCTGGCCAGAGACCTGTTGAGGCAGAACGAACAACTTCAAAAGGATAATAAAGCGCTAAAGGAAAGGAATGTGCGGCTGGGAAAAAGGGTTGCTCAGCAAAGATAGGAGTTGGGGGTGAGTTGAATTCGCAGCGGCCTTAATTTGCCATCCGCCGCGGTTTGTCTGACGTTTGCTTTTTCTTTTGCGCAGGTCGCCTATGACTTGGAAAACAATAACTTCCAGTCTGCCATGCTCCCTTTCGTAAAGGAGACCATCGAGGTCGCTATTGAGCGACTTGTCCGCGATGGCTTCATAAAGGAGGGAGTGGATGGCGTCCCTTTTTTGGAGATCTTCCCTGAGCTGGCTTCGCAGGTCGCAACAATGGAGAGGGCTAACAAAGGCAAAGATATTATTGAGGAAGAAGGCGAAGAAGAAGAAGAAGAAGAAGAAGAAGACGGAGGTCAAGGCGAAGAGCCAAGCGTCAAGGAAACAGCGGACAATGCTGCCTCAAGCCAGCGAGTAGAGGAACTGTTCGCGGAGTCCGACACTGCTGCATCTTCCTCTGCTACCGGGAGCTCGCATAGCGGGTCCGCCTCGAGTACAGGATCGGATAGCAGCGGGAGTGGCTCCGGGGGCTACTCTCCAGAAGTTGACATTGTTGGTGGCAGCCCTGCACCTCCAGAGAAGAAACAAAGGACTATAGATTGATCAATGTAGTTTTATCTTTTTTGGTTTTTGTAAAAGTGGCGGACGCAAGATTGCAGTCCACCGAACATATAGAATGATGTAAACAATTTTTGATGAAATAGAAAAAGGATATTTTTGGCATGTGTGCTTTCTGCAATGTTCTCTTTCCACACTCACCGCACCGACACTTAGCAGTCCGCCTGTCATGCTGATAAGTTTGAGCTTTTTATCTTGCTGATTAAAGAATATTATTGTCCGTCGGAATAAGAAGAAATTGTCAAGCGGACTCTGTTGAGTTTCAATTGCAGTCCGCACGACACATCATTTATGACGAACTTTTGCTGATAAGAGAATCCAACTTATTAACCCATTCAACATTTGTCCTTAAAAAATGACAAGAATAGCCAGCTGAGTGAATAGCCTTAAACAATGTCAAGTGGTACTTCATCTTCTAGTAGAGTCCGCATTTCTCTTTATTAACTTATCAAATTATAACATGAAAACCATTCTGCGGACTGAGCGGATACAGAAGACCAACCCGCTCATAGTAGAAATGATCTATATAGTTCGTGGTTTCAAGAAAACTGTCGGACTGAGCGGATACAGAAAACCAGTCCGCCAAAGATAGAATCTATAAATTCATCCAAGGAAACTGGCGGACTGCGCGGATAGATAAGACCAGTCCGCCAAAGATAGAAATGACCCATAGCGATAAAGAAAATCAGTCCACTCATAATAAAAGAAATGATTTATAGCTTGCGACCAGGTGGGCAGGTGAGCCAGAGCGGCATACTTTCCTCACCGGGCTGCATGCTATAAAATCAACCCAAGCTGGCGGACTAAGCGGACTCAGAAAACCAATCCACTCACCATAGAAGAAATGACCTATAGCTTGCGACCAGGTGGGCAGGTGAGTCGGAGCGGCATACTTTCCTCACCGGGTTTCAAGCTATAACGTCAACCCAAACAGGCGGAATGAGCGGATAGAGAAAACCAGTCCGCACATAATTCCCTGCAAAGAGCAAAATGCTCATTTGGTGGAACGGTTCCCTGCCCTCTTGCCTGGAGTACAGTCTAAGCTGTGGGTCTCCTGCAGGCACTGCTTGAGGGTACCATGGAGTGTTCGAGGGTTACAAGCTAAGATGACCCGCGGGCAGGTGAGCCGGAACGGCATACTTTCCTCACGCGATCATCGAAGTTGTAACGATATCCTTATGACGGCATGGTAGAGCTTTACCACACCCAGCCCTCCATAATGCCGAGGTGGGGTCAGGTACTTGCCGGGATCCGAAGTCCAGAATCCAAACGCGCTAGAGCCTGCAATCTCCCACTACACGGTGCGAAATCTCCTCGCAACACGTGGTCTTTGTGGTGTTACGCTAATGACAACAGCTCTAGGGGAGGTTTTGCTGAACTCGGCGATGTCTCCTGGTATCAGGGAACCGTTATAGGTCTTTGGGAGAGAGAGAAAACACTAGAAAAAGGTGTCAGTATAGATCCTTCGATTAATAAAAAATATATTTGCAAAGCAAACATAAGAAAGAAGAAAGAGAGTTCAGGCGCAGAACCGTTTTTTGAATCTTTCTTAGCGTTTCATCTGTTATGACTACATAGACAAAACACTTGGAGAAGCGTTAGCAAGTAGTTTCTATTCATAATAACTCTTGAAGAAGATACACAAAGTAGAGAGGAGTTTCAAGAATAGAACTGTTTGAGATCATCCCCGCTCCATGTGTGTGGTATATCCTCTCCTTCGTATGTCTGCAAGCGGTAAGCGCCGCTCTTTAACGTTTCTTTGATAACAAAAGGGCCGGCCCAATTTGGATTAAGCTTTCCAGTTGAACCAGCTCTTGCAGCAGCATCAATCTTCTTTAGAACGAGATCTCCCACTTGGAAGTGTTTGATCCTCACGTTCTGATCAAAGTAGCGGGCCATCCTTCTTTTTGACCTCTTCCTGTCTTATGGATGCTTGATCTCTGATGGCCTCGACGTGTTCCAAGCTGAACCTCATTTCTTCATTATTTAACTCAAGCCAGTCCTCAATGCCTTCTCTTGCAAGCAGAACTCTGGGTGATGGGACTTCAAACTCAACTGGTATAAGTGCTTCTGAGCCGTGAGAAAGCTTGAATGGAGTCTCCCCAGTTGCGGATGATGGCGTTGTCCTAAGGGACCAGAGGACTGATGGAAGCTGATCAGCCCAGCTGCCCTTGAGGTTCTGTACTTTCTTTTTGAGCAAATTGAGGATCTGCTTGTTGGCTGCTTCTACTTGGCCATTGCTCCTGGGATGATGAACTGATGCAAACCGTAGCTCTGTTCCAATCTGCTTGCAAAAATCTATCATCTCGGAGTTGTTGAATTGTGGCCCATTATCAGTGATTATAGCCATTGGAATTCCATGTCGGCGGACAATCTCCCCCCAAATGAAGTTTCTGACGACCTGAGTAGTTGTCTTTTCCAATGCATTGGCTTCGATCCACTTGCTGAAATAGTCGATCATTACGATGATGAAACGCCGCTGACTGCTTGCCATGGGAAAAGGACCGAGGAGGTCCATTCCCCAAACTGCGAAGGGCCATGGAGTTGCAATCGATCTGAGGGACTGAGCTGCTTGGTGCTGAAGTGGAGCAAACTTCTGGCACTGAACACACCTTCGGGCATAGATCTCAGAGTCTCTCTTCATAGTGGGCCAGAAATATCCTTGTCGCAGGATCCGTTTTTCAAGAGTTCTGGCTCCCGAGTGGCTTCCACACTCTCTGGAGTGAACCTCTTGCAAAACAGTGAAAGCTTCTTCTTCTGAAACACACCGGGCCATGGTAGAGAGAAATGTTTTTCTATAGAGGACTCCCGCCACTAGGAAGTAATGAGCTGCTTTTATTCTGAACTTTTTATTATCTCTGACTGTATGATGATAATCTCCTGTTGACAGATAGAGGATGAATGGGTCCATCCAAGAGGCACGTTGGTCTACTTGCATCAGATCTCCTTCCACCACTACCGGGCGGAAGAGCTCGAAAGTTGTCCCTCCTGAAAGCATCCCATGCTTGTAAAGAAAATCGGTCTCCTCATTTTCTGTTCTGGGGATGTGCTCAATAGTAAAGCTCTTGAACCTGCCAACTTCTATCTTCACAAGAGCTAGATATTTCTTCAAGATTGGCTCTCTTGTTTCGAAGTTACCGAGGACTTGTGACGCCATCACCAGAGAATCGGTTTTGATGTGAACATGATCGATTCCTAGTTCTCTTGCGAGCCTCAAGCCTGCTAGCAAAGATTCATATTCGGCCTGATTATTTGTTACTGGAAAGTAGAATTTGATGGCCTGCTCCAACTTGACTCCGTTTGGATTGATGAGAACCACTCCTGCTCCAGAAGAACTTCTGCCCGAGGCACCATCAACATAGATGGTCCAAGCCAAAGGTGACCTTTCTGCCTGATCAGAACTGGACTCTGGCATGTCGATTAGAAAATCTGCTAGGACCTGAGCTTTAATGGCCGTCTTGGGCACATAAGAGATTTCAAATTCGCTCAACTCTATTGCCCACTTAGCTAGTCTGCCGGAATGTTCTGGTTTTTCCAACACACCCTTCAAAAGCTGATCGGTGACAACTTGAATGGAATGTGCTTGGAAGTATGGACGAAGCCTGCGAGCCGACATGACTAGCGCTAAGGCTAACTTCTCCAAAATTGGATACCGCGTCTCAGCACTCTTCAGAATATGGCTAACATAGTAAATTGGGAATTGCTTTCTGCCCTCTTCCCGAAGAAGAACGGAGCTGACGGCCTCGGGGCCAACCCCTAGGTACAAGAAAAGAATCTCTCCTGGCCGAGGACTCTGAAGCAGGGGTGCTGAGGTCAATTGCATCTTTAACTGCTCAAAAGCTTGGGAGCATTCTTCCGTCCACTCGAACATGGATGCCCCTCGGAGAGTTTTGAAGAATGGAGCACTCCTATCTCCAACTCGAGAGAGAAATCTCGCAAGGCCTGCTAGCCTCCCCCCTAACTGCTGAACTTCTTTAGGTGAACGAGGGGTTGGCGTGTCAAGGATGGCTTTTACTTTATCAGGGTTGGGGCAAGTCCTTCCGGAGTAAGGAGGTGACCAAGAAACTTCCCCTTACTTGCCCCAAACGTACATTTCAAAGGATTGAGCTTCATTTTATACCTACGCAGAGTAGCGAACGTCTCTGCTAGGTCTCGCAAGTGCAGCGAAAATGATTTACTCTTAATCAAGAGATCGTCTACATACACTTCTAGGTTCCTCCCCTTCTGATGGTTAAACACACGATCCAACATCCGTTGGTAGGTTGCACCGGCATTCTTAAGCCCAAAGGGCATCACAAGGTAGCAATAACAACCATCATTAGTTATGAACGACGTGTGAGGAACGTCAGGCTTATGCATTCTTATCTGGTGATAACCAGAAAACGCATCTAAAAAACTCATGTAAGAGTACCCTACCGCGGAATCAACTAAAGAATCTATCCGAGGCAAGGGGTAGCAATCTTTAGGGCATGCTTTATTAAGTTTGGTGAAATCTACACACATTCGCCACTTTCCTCCTGGTTTCTTAACCATTACAACATTAGAAATCCATGTAGGATATTGAATTTCTTTAATAAAATTTGCTTTGAGGAGCTTTGCGACCTCCTCCCTTATTGGTTCAGCAAGCTTTGTAGCCATGTCCCTCTTCTTTTGTTGTATGGGCTTGCAGCCGGGATCAACGTTCAAGTGATGGCAAGCAACATCAGGATCCACTCTTGGCATGTCCTCTGCTGACCAGGCGAAGACATCCAGGTTGTTCAGCAAGCAGGAAATCAACTCAGCCTTTTGATCTTCAGGTAGCTCCGAGTTGATGGAGAGCTTCCTCTCCTCCCCCTCAGCAATGGGGACTCCTTGCGTCACCCGGGTAGGTTCCAGGTGAGCACCTTCATCAGCAGCGATTTCTGAACTGGAAGAGACTTCTGCAGCTTCTGTTGGAGCAAGGGAAGGGCTGGCTTCAACAATGTTGACAGTACAGACATAGCACTCCCTTGCTCTTCTTGGGTCACTCCTGACCCGGCACATCCTTCCATCGGCAAAGAACTTGACGACAAGGTGGTAAGTGGAAACCACCGCTTGATACTTGTTTAACAGGGGCCTGCCGAAGATAGCATGGTAGCTGCTGGGGGCGTCAACCACTATGAACTATATCTGCTTAGTCGATCCTCCGAGCTTCACGGGTAGGATTACGCTGCCCTCTACTTCCTTTCTCTCTCCCGAGAAACAATAGAGTGGCCCCTCAGTGGAAAGCAGAGGCTTTCCAGTGCTCAGGGCCTCAAAGGTAGACTTGAACAGGAGGTTGACTGAACTCCCTGTGTCAACAAGAATTCTGTCGACCGTGAAGTCTCCAAGCACAGCCTTGATTACAACTGCATCATCAAATGGATTGGCTGTTTGAGGTAGATCTTCCGGACCAAAGGTGACGACTTCTCTTAGAGGAGCAACGGAAGAAGAGGCCACCTCTGCCTGGGTGATCCTTGAAATTGACGACTTCCGAGTGGACTCGGTCCCGGCTCCACCATGGATGAAGAAGAGGCGTCCTAGAACCCCTTCATCATCTGCATCGAAGCACTCTACCGGGACGTTGATCGGCCCCAGATGGCCCTCGTCCTCTACATCCACACATTCTTGGTAGGCCTCAGCTACCTCTTTGCCTTTCGAGGTGGACGGCTTTGAAGAGGAAGGAGAATCCTTCTTGGCCAGGTCAATCTTGCCCTCGGCAAGCAACTTCTCTATCAGCGCGCGAAGGGCCTTGCAGTACTCGGTCAGATGGCCCTTTTCTTTGTGGAACTGGCAATATTGTGCATTATTTCTTGGTTTCCACATTTTCTGAGGCTCTTGCCTCTTTTCTTCTGATCTTCTTTGCAAGATCTGGATGACTTCGTCAAGGTCCAGATCTGTAGCGTCCTCCATGGGGCTTTCATCAAATTGGCCCGGAGCAGGCAAGGCTGCTTGTTGGAGGATGGGAAGAGCTTGCAATGGAACAGCGGGAGTGGCGGCCAACGGCAATCTCTGCTCATGAAACTGTTGATGGCCTTGGAAAGGTTTCTTGTTGCGGAAGTTTCTGCCTCTTTGAGACGGAGGCTGGAAGTCTGGGCGAGGGGGCTTGCCACGAGAGGAAGAAGCGGAGGCATCCCTTCCTTCAGCCTTAGCTGTCAGGGATGAGACATAAGTAGGATTGGCATTTTCTCCTTCTATGAAACGGTTGACCATGGCGATCAACTCCTGATAAGTCTCAGGTGCCTTGGTCGTTGCTTTAAACTTCAGAGGGCCTTCCCGGAGGCCATGGATCAAGGCGACCTTATAATAATCGGGGTTTACATTCCTGACCCCTTGGATCTCTCTTTGAAAGCGATCAACGAATCGCGCCACCGATTCATTATCCCTTTGCTTTATTTCAAATAGGGCAGCTGGCCCATTCTTCCTTTTCCTTGAGGTAGCAAACCTCGGCAGTAACTGGCTACGGAGCTCTGCAAAAGAAGAGATTGTGCCCGAAGGCAGCTCGTAGAACCACTCTCTCGCTTGTCCTTCGAGAGTGGTGACCAGCAGTTTACACTTAATTGCATCTGAGAGGCATCTCAAAGCAACTGCCCCCTCAAATGCCTGGAGGTGAGAAACTGGATCTGTCGCTCCTGAATAGAAGGGGATGCGAGGCTCCCTGAAGTGGCTCGGGGCCGATTCCCATTGGATTCGGTCGACAAAGGGAGACGGGGTTTCGAACTCTACGGGGTAGAATGGGCGGACTGGAGCCGGGGAGTCCGCGGGCTCGGCGGACTGGCGGTCAGCAAAATGGAGCTGGCGGGCTGGAGTGCCCCTGGCAGCTTCTCTGAAGAAATCCCTGAAAGCGAACTGCTCCTCCTGAGTGCGCAGAGGGGCAGCGGACTGAGCAGGGTTCCGAGGAGTTGCTGACGACTGCCGAAGCGGAGTTCGGCGAGCTGGGGTCTGGCGGACTGGCGAGTCCGCTGGGTCCGCTGCGGCCTGAGGAGCAAGCCGCTGGGCAAGCGCGAGCAGAGCTTGGCTGATTGCGTCGAGACGCTGGTCAGTCTGCTGGCGGGACTGCTCGGCCTCAAGGCGAGCTTGCTCAATCGCATCCCAAAGAGAGTCCTCTGAAGAGCTGGAGTGGTCTGAGGAGCGGGCTCTGCGGTCTGACATTTCCGTCCGCTGGTTTCAAAACACTACTCGGATCTGAAGGTCGCGTGTTAACTGTTGATGCACGAAAATATAGAGGGGTCAAGCACCACCAGCTAACGGTTCGAACACCGGGGAATAAGGAAAACTGCGAGTAGCGATCTACTAAGCGGATGAGGGCTGGAAGAAGAGCAGGGCCGTGAACCACGACAACAACAGACTTCGCCCGTCGCGGCCTGAATGCCTCTCTTGCGACGGGCTTTCCCTTGATTGAAGAAGAATTTGGTTACAAGTGAAAGGAAAAGCTGGACAAGAGTAGAGCGAGGGGGAGTCCGCAAGGCACAGGATTCGAGTCCGCAGCTTGTAACAAGTAGGCTCCTGGGTCCGAGTCAGCGTGTCTTGGGTGCACCACCTCCCCCCTATTTATAGGATAGGGGGCCTGCCCAAACGGGCAGGGATAAAATAACCGGCTGCCCGGGGTACAGGAGAACCGGGCAGCGGTGACGGGAAGCAAAAAGAAAGAACACGCCAGTCCGCGCAGAAGGGGCCGACTGGGCTCGCGGACTAGAGCTTCCACTGCTGCTGGGCGCGCCTGCTGGAGGGCGGCGGCCTGGACGGACGAGAAACTGCATCCGCCACTGTAGAGAACCTAACACCAAGCGCTGACGGACTGAGCGGACAGGTCCTTGCGTCCACTGCTGGGGTACCATCCTTGGTGTCCAATTGGTAATATTGCCGGACTGGGCGGACTGACAAATCGTGTCCGCGCCTGCTGAAAGGGGGGCTTTGGAATCTTGTAGTATGTTGCGGACTGAGGGGTTAACATAAAGTCCTCTGAATTGAAATCAAAAGAACTAATTACCTGGTCTTCTTCAAGTTGAGTCTCTGAATCTGACTCTGACTCTTCTGCATCTGAATTATGTTGAGAGGCATTGATTGTCATCATGCAGAACTCCTTCTCTTCAGCATCATCTTCATCATCACTTGAGCTGGATGATGCTTCTGATTCTTCCTCAGTATCACTCCAAGATTCAGCAACAAATCCCTTCCTTGTGTGTTTGTTCTTGCTTGAGGAGGGTTTGCCATTGCCATTTTTCTTGAAGTCTTTGTCCTTTCTTCTTTCTTCCTTATCCCTTTTGTCCTTGTTTTTGTTCTCTGGACAGTCAGGTACAATGTGCCCTGGTTTCCTGCAACCAAAGCAAACAATTTCTTTATTATTTGATATATCATACCTTGGCTTATCATGCTCCTTGTATGATCTCTTTCTGAAGTCCTTTCTGGCCATCTTGTAAAATCTTTTGGCCAATAGACTAAGCAGCTCATCATTGCCTGTGACTTTGTCTTCAGGCTGATCTTCAGTTGCTTTGAAAGCTATTGTCTTCTCTTTTCTTATGGCTGGTGAGGCAGCCTTCTACTCTTCTTCTCTGTTCTTAATGAGCAGCTCATAAGATTTGAGCTTGCCCAAAAGAGCTTCTGTGGTAATCTCATTCAGACTTCTAGCATCCTTGATTGGCCAGATTCTTGAGTCCCAAGTGCTTGGGAAGCACATTCGGATTTTGTCATTAAGTTCAATCAGTGAGATCTCTTTATCCAAAGTCTTGAGTTCATTGACTATTAGACTGAGTCTATTATGCATATCTCCAACTGACTTAGCTTCTTCTTTCTTGAAATTCTCATATTGGGATATGAGGTGGGATCTCCTGTCCTTTCTTTCATCAGCTGATCCTGACACTATTTCAGTGAGTTTATCCCAGATTTCCTTTGCTGAATTACATTCAGCCACCTTTTGAAAGATGTCATCAGACATGGTTTGGGCTAAGATGTTCATAGCCTTTGCATCTGCAACCTTCCACTTCTTGATATCAGCATCTGTTCCTGATAGAGGTGGAACAGCATTTTTGCTTGTGTTCTCTGGAGGTCTTGGACAAACAGTCAAAACAGAATTAAAAATATCCTCGTCAATAGAATTCATGTATAATCTAATCCTTGCTTTCCAAAGTGCAAACTTGGACAGATTGCACACTGGAGGTCTGGTGCTAGCATAATCTTTGTTTTGGGCCATGATTTGTGAGGAACTAATCTAATAACAAAATCTACAGCAAGCAGATCTAACTAGGGATCTTGGGGTTCATGTGTTAGCCTGTGCAACCACTGAGATGTGGTATATTTAACCAACCTCGAAGATGTGGTATTTTTAACCAACCTTGCACTGATACCAATTGAAAGTGCAGCTAGATCTGATATACTCTAGAGGGGGGGTGAATAGAGTATTGTGCTTAAAAACTTTTTACAACAATTGTTGCAATCTGAGTGAACAGGGAAGCAAATAAAAAATCTAAACAATTGTTACAATCTACAAAAGAAGCTAATCACAGATCCTAACTAATCACAGATCACAGCCAGAAATAAAAATAAAGACAAGCAAGCCAGAAAACACAAGGAGCTATAGTGGTTCCCCTAAACTTGGGTACATCCACTCTTCTACCACCCTAGGTAGGAATCCACTGCAGGATGAGTTGATCAGGTGTCCTGGGCACCAATGAGCTTTTGATAAGGTGCTCAAAAACCAAATCAGATTTTTTGATCAGGTGTCTTGCCACCAATGAGCTTTTGATAAGGTGCTCAAAAACCAAGCACAAACTTTTGAAGGGAGTTTGAAAAACCCTTTACAGAGATGGGGATGAGAGAGTGATGGAAGTCTTCTCTTTCTCAAAGCAGCTGAGAAGACTATGTGTATTTGATGTTGTCAAAGCTATCCCTGAGTTCTTGAGATGTTCAGTAAATGAAGCTTTGCTATAGGGTGATATGCCTTCAGAAGTTGATCTCCAGCAAATGATGATTTCAGCAATAGCTGAAATGTTAGGTGTCTGGAGTCTTGAATGATGTTGGCCTTGAACACTTGAATCAAAAGAGATCAGAAGATTTCAGATGGTTGATCTCCTTGGTTGTGTGTTCTTGTATGAATTCTTTTAGACAGAGAATGTCTACAACTCTTTTTCTTTTTCTCTTGTGAACAGTTGATGTTGAGAAAGATGTTGTCCAGAGAATATTTTTTCCTTGTTCTTCTTGTTCTGCTTATCTGTGTTGTGAGAGAGTTTCAAAAAAAAATCTTCAGTTTTATTCCCTGGTTCTAAATAGAAAATGATCCTCTGTCAAGAATAGTCGTTAGTCTGTCATTAAATGACTTCCTTAATTGCAATTGTCTTCTGGGAGAAAGTCCAAAGAAACATTCCTTGATAAATCCTTGAAACTTGGTCCAGAATAAATGAAAACGGCTAGAAAATCTTCTGAATTAATTGCTGAGAATACTCCTTAACTGTTCTGAATTTGAATCTTGAAAATCTTTTAACTCTTCAGAAAAACGTCGAACTGAGCTCTACTATCGTCGAACTGAGCTTAGCGATTTGGACTTAGACATCAACAGAGATCGTCGATCTGAGCTCAACTATCGTCGAACTGAGCTCAGAGATAGAGAATCAATACTGGAGTCAAGATCGTCGAACTGAGCTCGAAGATCGTCGAATGGAGTTCGACGATTTGCTGAAGTTGAGCTCAGCGATCGTCGAATAAAGTTCAACGATTCGTCGAAGTTGAGCTAGACGATCGTCGATTGGAGTTTGACGATTCGTCGTACTGAGCTCGACGATATGACTTAGTCTCCAAACTGAAAAATCTTGGTCTTGAGGGCAGCTTACAAACCTAACTACTAACCCATAGACTCAATTCTAATCGACCTTTAGATCTATACAGGAGGTCAAAAACAGGTTTCCTAAAGACATAGTGATCCTGACACAAATTAGTAATAGGGTGTTCCAACAACTTGTGAAGAAAGTACTAAAATTATTCAACTCAAATTTATAACAAAATTCAGGGATAATCATTTTGACTTAAAACATCTTCTACCCAAATTTCATGAGTCTATAATGTACTGTGTGTTCATAATAAATAAAATACCATTTAGGGACACATCATGTATAACAAAGGGGGTGCTAGTAATATTACTCATAAAATTCCAATAAATTCACCAGAGGTTCTATCTAACTTAGAGTCCATGCTACCTAAGTTTCACACCTTTTTAGTAAGTTTTGGTGGCCAATTCTACACAATAAGTGGTTATGCCCTAAACTAGGGTTAGGGATTTGAGAGGTCTATCCATCTCCAAATCCTCTAAGATTCATGCCAGAGGACTTGGGCTAACCTAGCATCATTTATACCAAGTTGCAAGATCACACAAGGGCATTTGACCCCATGCCCTTCACAACACTCAAAATCCCCTCCTTAGGGCTTGAGTTTGGATCCTAGGGAAAAATTACCCTAGACCATCCCATAATCCCTATGAGGGTGTTAAAGGTCATGCTAAGTCAGTGGTTAAATTCTCAGCCTCTATTGAGGTGATTTGACCACTCAACCTCAAAGTGCACTTTTTACTTAAGAACCCCTCATTAAGGTAAGATTAGGGTTAGTTCATTTCCTATCCAAAACACATCCAAATATGGTGAAAATTTATACAGAGTCATATCATGAGGCTAGGGATCACTCAAAAATTTGGGAGGGTTTGGTGGTCATTAGACCACCTAATTAAATTATGATAATATTATTAAATAAATACTAAAACCATAGCCAAAGTATCTCCAAAAATTCCCATTTTTGGGCAGGACCTAGGCATAACTAAGGGTGACCACCTGCCCAAATTTCAAGATATTTGGACAAGGTATGAAGAGTGGGCACTCTTTTTAATCTCAGGATAGCCCTAGGTATAGGTCCCACCAAAATGGGTGCCCTAGTTCAACCAGATGTCCAACTGGGTTCAAATTAATTTTGAATTAAAGTCGACACTTAGGGCTACAAATTTCATGTTGGTGACGTTTTCAGTAGAGGGGCCTAAGTATTTTTCAAAATTAAAACCATTAATTACAAGTAGTGTGACAGAAATCATTAAGATGCATTATTTAATCCAATAGTTTGAAAATCATTTAAGCACGAATCTTGACGCAATTTGGACGGCATCTGGTCATCTTCCACCTCCAGCCGACGGCCTGGATTGGATCTTCCTAGAGCATCTTCTAGCCGCTACCGCCGGCCATCCGACCTCCTCCCCGGCCGGCCACCGCCACCACCACCTTCGTTGAGGTGGTGGTTGTCGCCAGGCGGCGGCTTGGCCGCCGGAGGGGCTTATTCCGGCGGTTCTACCAAGAAGTTTTTCGGCCCGAAACCATGAAAACCAGAATTTGATTTTGGCTCAATTGACCCCGAACCTCGAACCTAAGCATTGTTATGATCTACCCATGGAAGAAGGAGTGGAGGAGGACATGTGTGGGTGGTTGTAGCCTTGTCGATCGTCAGATTGTCATGGTGGTGGTGGTGGTGGTCAGATTTCTGCAACAACACAGTGAAACTCCTTGGCTCCTTCAGGTAAATGGTGGAACTGACTCCTTGGAGTCCAGTGAAGCTTTTAAGAAGAAGAAAAGGGGTGTTAGGTGGCTGTAGGATGCATTGCCATTATTGTTCCTTAGTCAAAGTTGGCGGACATGGTAGGTGGGGGATGAGGCATGTCTCAAACCAGTCAAAACCAGCTGGTTGAACTCCCCTTGTCCTGGTGAAATGAATGGGAGGTTGGGGAAGGGGAAGGAGGAGCCCCATAGTCTTCCCTCATTATTCCCTTCTCTTTCTCTCTCTTTCATGTTTTGGTTTTTCGCTCTCCTACTCACCAAGCCTAAATTTTGAACCCTACCTAACCCAATGGCAGCCCACATGTTCATTTCATCCATCAAAGCAAGGTTAGCCCAAGGGAATTTGGCTTGAGCTTGAGTTAGCCCATTTGGGCTAGCTTGACCTAAACCTTGACTAGTGTTGACCTTGGTCAATTTGGTCTTTGAGGTTTCCCTTAATGGGTCCTTACGGACCCATTGGCCTCTACTAAGGTCTAGGTGGGGTTGACTTGGCCCTTTGGAGGTCACTTGACCCTTAGGCAGGGCACTATGACCACTTTAGGGCTAGAGTTGACTTTAGTCAATTTAGCCTTTTTGGTTGACCCCAATGTGTCCTTGGTGACCCATTGGCCTCTCACTAGAGTTAGGAATGTATGTGTGGGGTCCACTTGGCTAAGGGAACTTCAATTTGCCCTATGTAGGTCAGTTTGACTCATTTAGTGTTAGAGTTGACTTTGGTCAACCTAGCCCCTTGGGTGGACTCTAATGGGTCCTAGGTGACCTATTGGCCTCACTCTAGGGTTAGGTCGGCTTAGGTAGGGTCTTGAAGGCCTGGTGAATCCCCATGATCATCTTAAACTATGGTTCAGAAATTTACTATAAGCAGACCACACAACCCAATCACCTTTATTCCCAAGTTCACTTGGTCTTCTTGGGCTTCCTAGGGTTTTATCATGACCTAGTCATGACAAAACCACTCCCAGGTGTCTAGTTGTCTGAGGGATGTTACAAATCCCAATATATAAACAAAAAATTTCATCCTCGAAATTCTAGTTAGGCCTACGGGGTTTCAAATATGAAAGATAAATTGTAACATCCCGAGAGGTTGTGAGTAGTACCTGTATGAAGAGCTCTGGGTACCTCTGTCGCATCAAGTCCTGAGGCTCCCATGTGTGCTCCTCTCACCCATGATTCCTCCACAGAACCTTGACCAATGGTACCTTCTTGCGGCGCAAGACTCGTATCCCCTTGTCGTCAATCCAGACAGGTTCCAGGTGAACTGACCGATCAGATGCTACCGGCCCATCTGTGGCCGTAATTTGCTGCTCCGGGCGTAGTAGAGCCCTCCTGAGAGAGGATATATGGAACATGTCGTGCAGACTCGCCAGCTGCGGTGGCAACTCCAGCCTGTATGCCAAGGGACCGATCCGCTCCCTGATCTAATAAGGCCCCATATATCTTGGGCAGAGCTTCTTATTCCAACAACATACCCGTGAAACCCCATGCATTAGTCAGATCTTCAAGAACACCTGGTCCCCCACCTGGAACTCCACCCGACGATGTCGAGCATCATAATACTTAGCTTGTCGGCTTTGTGCCTCTAGCATACTGTTCCGTATCAATCTTACCTGAGCCTAGGTGTCCTCGACAAACTCCGAACCCAAATCCTTCGGATCCTCGTCCTGTATCCACGACAGCGGAGTCCTACACCTTCGTGCGTATAGGGCCTCATAAGGAGCCATCCATATGCTGGACTGGTAGCTGTTGTTATATGAGAACTCGATCAGTGGCAACAGCTTCTCCCAAGGCTCACCGCGATCCAATATGCAAAGTCGCAGCAGATCTTCCAGAGTCCGATTGGTGCATTCCGTCTGCCCATCAGTCTGTGGATGGAAAGCTGCACTGAATGTCAGCCGCGTGCCCAAGCAAGTCTGCACCGATCTCCACTGCCTAGATGTAAACCGTCCATCCCGGTCTGATACAGTCAACCTGGGTACGCCATGATAACAGACGAACTGCTCCATAAATTTCTGAACCAGCACACCAACTGAGTCTTCCTTCCTGATTGGAATAAATCTGGCTACTTTCGTCAGCTGGTCGACGATCACCCAGATCGAATCGTTTCTCGTCCGCGATTGGGGAAACACATGTATGAAGTACATCGCGATATCATCGAACTTCCACTCTGGCACTGGGAGTGGCTGCAACAATCCTGCAGGGTTTCTGTACTCCGCTTTCACCAACTGACATGCCTCGCAATGGGTCACGAAGTAGGTGATATCCCTCTTCATGCCCGGCCAGTACAAGGCCTTCTTCAGGTCCGCAGTCATCTTCATAACTCTCGGGTGTACTGAATACCGACTGCAATAAACCTCCGTCATGATATCTTCTCGGACCCGGCCTCCCTCTGGTATGTAGATCTGTCCTCTGAAACACACTAGACCATCCCTCAACGAGTAATCCCCAGCAGTGCCTGCTTCTAAGGCCCAGAATATCGACTCTAGCTGGGCGTCCTGCCTCTGCCCATCTCTGACTCGGTCTCAAATGTCATCTAGGGCAATCAACGATGCTAGGTACTCCTGGTACAACTCAGGGTGATCCTCAGACACAAAGGATATCTGAATCTTTTCTAACATCTGGACCAACTCTAAGTCCATCAACTGCATTCCTGCTCTAGGGTCTGCGGCCTTCCGGCTCAGCCCATCTTCCACCACATTCGCCTTCCCTGGGTGGTAGTGCATCTTGTACTGGTAATCCACTAGAAACTCCACCCATCGTCTATGCCTGATGTTCAGCTCTTTCTGCATCTCCACATATCTCAGGTTCTTATGATCGGAGTAAATGTTGCAGTGGACACCGTACAGATAGTGTCGCTAGACTTTCAGAGCAAATATGACCGCTCTCATCTCTAAGTCATGAACTGGGTAGTTCTGCTCATGCTTCTTCAGCTGCTGAGAAGTGTATGCTATCACATGACCATTTTGCATCAGCACCGCACCCATGCCCTGGTAGGAAGCGTCGGTGTAGACCTAGAATCTCTCTTTCCCCGAAGGAAGGGCAAGTATAGGAGCCGAGGTGAGCCGACCCTTCAGCTCCTGAAAAGCCACCTCACACTGCGTGGTCCAGACAAAGGGCACATCCTTCCTCATCAGGGATGTGAGCGGAAGGGCAATACGAGAAAATCCCTCCACGAACTTCCGGTAGTAACCGGCGAGTCCTAGAAAACTCCGCACATCTGTAGCCGACTTCAACTACGGCCAATCCCGAACTGCCTGAATCTTGGCCGGATCCACTGCCAACCCAGCACCACTGATGATATGGCCTAGAAAAGCCACCTCCCTCAACCAGAACTGGAATTTGCTGATCTTTGCATAAAGCTGGTGCTCCCGCATTCTATCCAGAGTCAGCGTCAAATGTCGTGTGTGCTCCTCCTCTGTCCTCGAGTAAATGAGGATGTTATCAATAAATACAATGATGAACACATCCACATATGCCTCAAACACACGATTCATGAGGCTCATGAACGCCGACGGCGCATTCATGAGCCCGAAAGGCATCACGTTGAACTCGAATAGCCCATATCTGCTACTGAAGATAGTCTTCGGAATGTCCTCCTCTTGGATCCGCAGCTGATAGAAGCCCGACCTCAAATCCAATTTTGAAAAGAAATGTGCGCCCTCCAGCTGATCAAACAGCTCATCTATCCTTGGCAATGGATAGGTATTCTGGACTGTCAGTCGATTCAGTGCTCGGTAGTCGATGAATAACCTAAGTGTCCTGTCCTTCTTCTTGACGAACAACACTGGGGCTCCCCATGGTGAAGAGCTTGGCCGGACAAATCTGGCCTCCATTAGTTCCTAGAGCTGGCTTCGAAACTCTATCAACTCCTCGGGGCCATCCGGTAAGGGGCTCTAGATGCCGGCTTAGCCCCCAACACTAGCTGTATCCGGAAATCCTGCTCCTGGTGCGGGGGTAGCCCTAGCAGCTTCTCTGGGAATACATCGACAAAATTTCACACCACCGGGATATCTAAGATGAAAGCCTTGGCCTCAGCTATTTCAAATAGCACTTCATAGACTTCCTCCCCCTACAAGTGGGCCTTGACGGCCTGTACGGATGACAACAAGAGAGGGGGAACAGATCTAATACCTTCGATGACTATGTAGGAATCCTCATGCCTCACAGTAATCCTCTTGGACATGCAGTCAATCTAAGCATGGTTCCAGTGCAACCATGTCATTCCCAGGATCAAATCAAAGACTGGCATCTTCATGATCATCGCTGGTGCTTCAAATAACTTTCCACCGATCTCTGCCTCCATGTTGCAGCGGGAGGTGGTGAATAACTCTGATCCGTCTGGTAGTTGTATCCTCATCATCAAGCTAGTGAACCGCTCTACGCCTTCCAGTCCTTCCACGAAGGCTTCTGACACGAACGAGTGTGAAGCACCCGTATCAAACAGTGTATAAGCGGGCTTGCAGCTGATAAAGACTATGCCTGGGGTAGTTTAAAGTCTTAGAAATCTAATTGTGGTTTTCTTTCCTAGTTTATCAGTTCCACATACATAACTCTAATTGTCTAGGAAAGAGAAAACTTATAATTAATTGGAGTACTTGTGATCACTTGCTCCGGATTTCGTTGTTGAGTAAGATCCAGTGCATACACTTGCTCCCACTCTTGCCTATGGTCTCTACCCTGGTATCCATGACCTCTGCCACGTCCTCGGCCTCCAAAACACTGAGCTGATGTGGCAGCCGGAGGTGCTGGTGGTGGTGCCCCCCTCATATGGTAGTTCCTCCGGATTTGCCCCACCTAATGATAGTTGAAGCATTCTGGCGGGGGATATGTCATAGCCCCGGGTCTCTGCACCTCCCGCATCTGGGATGGCTGAGGGGCCACCACTACTGGTTCCCTCTACTCCTGTCTCACCTCTTGACGAGGCTGGTCTTCTACTCTCCTCCCATATGTATTGCGACCCCATCGCTGATCATTCCTGGCTCCTCAGCCCTGATCCTCAGTTGGTCGCTTCCGGCCTCGGGTAGTGTGCCAATCTGCCTTGATCCTTTTCGCCATCTCCAATATTCGAGGAATAGGCCCGTCGGACACAAACAGCAAAGCCTCCCTCAGATCCTCTCACAGGCCCTTATAGAACCTCTTGGTGTAACCTGCCTCATCCAATTGGTAAGAATTTGCAAACCGGGCCAGATGGTTGAACTCCCGATGATACTCCACCACTGTCTTGCTACCCTATCTCAACTGTAGAAATCTATCTTCTAGCTCGTCCCTGGCCGACTGCGAAACAAAATTCTCCAATAGTGCGGCCCTAAATTCCCCCAAAGCTATCTCAGCAACCTCTCTGTCAGCAAACGTCGTGTCCAGCGATGTCTTCCACCATCTCTTAACATGGGACTCCAAGCAAGAGACTACCAAGGGCACCCTCTCTTCCCACGGGCACCGGATCCTAGTCAGCATCTCATACACAATGTCCAGCCACTCTTCCGTCCGAACGATCGACTCTATCCCCAAGTAGGATGGGGGAGAAAGTCCTCGAAAAATACTCAGCCAGTTGGCCCCCGGGTTTGGCTGCGGAGCCGGAACCTGTTGAGCCCTAAAAGCCTCCAGGATAGCTGTCAGAGTCTGTCCCATCTCTGACTGTAAGAATGGAGTGGTGACCTAGGGAGGTGGTGCAACATCCGGAATCTGTTGGGCTCTGCCCTGTGGTGTAGGCTGTGCTGGGGGCTGCGTAACAAAATCCATTTGTAAGTAGTCGATTCAATCCTAATTAAAAGTGGACGATTTACATGTGATCCCCCATATGGGCACACCACTGCTTCCGCTGCTTAGTTTGTACCCAAACTAAACTCGCGCGGGGGTGACCCAGGGGTTGCGGACTGCTACTTTTCGATCGAGGTTTGCCTCTGATACCACTTGTAAGACCCCCTTTTTTCTTTAAAACACCGGGGTCTTAGGCCCAGAATCACCGATTTGCGGTGACACCTTCGCACCCGGGAAGATCATCACTACAAAACGTTGATCCTGTCGGCCAAATTGATCACAACTGTAGCAAAATAATAAAGGCAAGTCCACAAAAATCACATAAATAGTAAATAAACTCCACGATGGGAGTGCCCACAAATATAATGAAATACTAAAATCTTGGGCTCATGCCCAGTACATCAATGTCTTACTACAAATCTCTCATCGCGGAAGCAAAACTAAAACAACTTGCAGCGAATAGGACTCACAGTCCCTGCCGTCTGAACTCCGGTACTAGACTGCCCCATCTCCAAGCATGCCGACCTCCGGGGCTGCTCCTCCATGCTGGGCTCCACGGTCCCCTAAAATGATGTGGTTCGAAAACCATTAGTCTAAAAGACTAAGCCGTATCATCCCCCGCCCCTTCCCCCATGGCTCTTAGGCACCGAGCGGGGAGAAGGAAAGGAGAGGACATGAAGGTGGAGAATAATAATTAATCAGATGGTGGTAGAACTAATCTAGCAATTCTATAGTATATATGGCAGTAAATAAGGTATGAAAAACTAAACAAGAAAGTAACCTTAACTTATATGAAAACACGTAAGCCAAAGGATCTTTTGCAGGGCTCCTATCATATAAAAAGTCTCATACCAATTTATACGATAGGGTATCAGTTCTTTAGCAAGCATATATTTGTAATACTGAATAAAACCTTAACTTATAAGCGCGCTCGCACGAACTTATAAACCAAGGGGTCATTTTGCAGGGCCTATTGTATTAAGCGTCCCATACCACTTGAAAGTGCAAGTTAGATCTAAAATACTCTAGAGGGGGGTGAATAGAGTATTGTGCTCACTACAAAACTTTTTTTTACAACTTTTGTTGTAATCCTAAGTGAACAAGTCAGTAAGTAAAATAAAATCAGCACAACAACCTATTAATCACAGAACAACACAGCCAAAACAAAAATAAAGGGCAACCAGACGACACAAGAAATTTTATAGTGGTTCCCTAACCTGGGTACATCCACTCTTCTACCACCCTGATAGGAATCCACTCAGGTTTTTGACCAGGTGCTCGACACCAATGAGCTTTTGTTCAGGTGCTCAAAAACCAAAACCTCAAGTCTTTTGGAAGGAGACTTGCAACTAGAATAATTTTGAAGGGAATTAAAACCCTGTACAAGAGTTGGAAAATTAGATGGTGTCTTCTCTTTCTCAATAACAACTGAGAAGACTGTAGATTGATGTTAGCAGATTTGCTCCCCCTGAGATCTTGAATGTATCAGGAAAACTGGAGCACTGCTTCAGGGTGACAGGTCTTCAAAATTGGAATTCCTAGACCAGAGATTGTTCAGGAACTTCTTTGACGGATAGACTTTTGTTGCCCTTTTGAAGTTGTCCTGTAGAATTGAAGATGTTATCTGGCCTGGGCTGATTTCAGTAGAACTTTTGATTTCTATATGATTGTTCTTCTGTGCAATCTGTCTGTGTGTCTGAATGACTGTATGCAACATTACTTTTTCTTCTCTGTGTGTCTTTTTGACTGAAGAATCCTTTTGAAATTTGAATGCTTGAGCAGTAATTGCAGTCGGCCTGGGATGGAAGCGGCAATCAATGATTTCCCTAACTGTCCCATGAAAAAACGGCATGAAATAATCCAAGATTAATTGCATGTTCTAACGGTTACATTCCGAGAAGATCTGGCATTAATTGTTCAGGAATCATCGCCAAGGAAAGGGACGGGAAACCTGAAGAAGACCTAATCTGGAATCGTCGAACGAAGAACAGGAATCGTCGAGCTGAGTTCACAGTTCGTCAAGCTGAGCTTGAGTTCGTCGACCAGACAATAACACTTAGTCTTCTAGGAAAACCTGTCAATTCTGCTTTAACATTCGTCGAACTGACAATCTGCATTCGTCGAGCTGAGAACCAAATTCGTCGAGCTGAGAAGTTGAGAACTTGAGGTCCAAGTTCGTCGAGCTCAGAATCTAGTTCGTCGACCGAAGCTTGAAGCTAGACTTAGAAAAATTCTGGAGTTGTCCTGCCTTTAGCTTGATGAATAATCTCAGTCTTCGTCGAACAGAGAACAAAGATCGTCGAGCTCAGCACTAAGAAATGTCTCACGATCGTCGAGCGTCGAACACCTTTCGTCGAGCTGAGTTCGACGAACGTCGAACTCACTTTACTTAGTATTGAAAACTTCTAAATCTTGAGTCTATGATAGTCTTGTTGAAAGCTGGTCCATCTGAAGTTGATCCTAAGGACTTGACCTAGACTCTAGGACACACAATTGACCCTGGTTATACAGGTTGGGTCACATCCTAATCTAGTGAACCTAGCCCAAATCAACTATGGATCCAACAATCTCCCCCTATTTGGGTGAGGTCTCTAAGAGACTCAAAGCATAAACAAATAGATAAATAAAGCAGGAAAAGAAATATATCTGGCAGAGAATTACCAACACATGCAACAGATATATATATATATACATGGCTTTGTTTAAACAAAAAACATAGTTTGAAAACAAATGCAGAAAGAAAATGAAACAAAATAAGGATTACTTCTTCTTTTTCTGCAAAGGTTTGTCTTCTGTTTTCTTTTCTCCTGGCTTTTTGAAGATGATTTCTCTCTTTGGATCTGAAGCCTGAGTCTTTGTCATAGTCATATCAGCTGCCCCAATAATATTCAATGATGTAGCTCTGGGGACAACTGCTTCTGTATGGAGCTTCATATAATCATCAATAATAAACAGTTTATTGCCTTTGTCAAACTTTTTCAATTCTTCTTTTCTGTACTTTGACATTGTTGTTAAACCTGATGTGTCTTTTCCTTCAGCCTTTTCTTTGTGACAAGATCAACAAGTGGAGTTGGTACATCAATAACTAGTGGAATTAATTCCTCTTGTGCAATTATATTTGTTGTTATGGGTTCAACTGTTTCAACAATTTCTTCTTCACTGTCTTCATCAATCTGTGGAGAAGGATGCAATGTAACCTTTTGGATAATGTTTAAATCATCATACTTCTCACACAGATAAGGTACCTGCACAGAGTGTATGGTAGAAGAATCCTTCTCCTTGTAAAACATTTTAGCTTCATCAAAGAATACATGTACAGATTCTTCCATTTTTAATGTTTGTTTGTTAAATACCGTATAAGTCTTGCGACGTGGGAATATCAATGGAAGATTCCCCTTCAGCCTTGACTTCAAATTTCCTTAAGTGTTTCTTGTTATTATTATGAATATAGCATTTACAGCCAAATATTTTAAAATAATCTACTTTAGGTTTCTTCCATTTGGGTAATTCATAAGGGGTCTTATCCTTTAGCTTATGAATTAGATTTCTATTCAGAACATAATTTGTTGTGCTTACTAGCTCTGCCCAAATGGATAGGGGAAAGTGAGCAGCTTAGCACAAAGAAATGTCTCACGATCGTCGAGCGTCGAACACCTTTCGTCAAGCTGAGTTCGACGAACGTCGAACTCACTTTACTTAGTCTTGAAAACTTTTAAATCTTGGGTCTCTGATGGTCTTGTTGAAAGTTGGTCCACCTGAAGTTGATCCTAAGGACTTGACCAAGACTCTAGGACACACAATTGACCCTGGCTATACAGGTTGAGTCACATCCTAATCTAGTGAACCTAGCCCAAATCAACTAGGGATCCAACACCACTTATACAATAGGTGTCGGGTTATATGCAATTATTATGCTATGAAATACAAATATGCTATGATGTGAACATGCAAGTGCAATTCACCCACTCGATTCTATGTACACAAACCTTTAGTTCCCCCTTTCTGGAGCCGAACATCCCAGGATACCTTCGTAGTGTCAAACGGAAGCGGTGGGTTGGGCCTCGCCCACCTCTAAACCGGTAATTGCACTACCAGTCAGACCTATCGTATGCCTCAATGCTGGTGCACTAAGCAGAGCTCCTGCGTACTCTTGTCGGCTGGCGCACCAAACTTTATTTGGCCAAGTGCTAAACCACACTCGCTGAGTCAACGTGTTGGCGTCGGTGCATCGACCCTCTAATACCGAAGACCCATCATCTTATACTTTATGCACATGCAACCTTATGTATCAGCTACCGAGCCAAAGCTCTCCGGACCATCCCGTCCGTCATAAACAATAACCGAGCCAAAGCTCGTCGGGCCAATCTGCCCATCACAAACAACTACCGAGTCAAATCTCATCGGACCAACCTGCCCATCACAAACAACTATCGAGCCAAAACTCGCCGGGCCAAACTGCCCATCACTGAATCCACTGAGCCTACAGCCCGAGTGACCCAACCTACCACCCCGAGACATCGAGGTGATTGAAGATGAAACCCTAGTGTTTACTAGTTATTCTTGCATTCCAGTTTTGCCTACAATTTAGTTTTAGCCCAGGACTGCCCAATGTATTCCCCGCGAAGGGCTCTCGAAGGCACTAGGAACTACGATGAGATTATTCCCAAAACTCCCTTTCGCAGGGCACTTATTTTATCTTGGTTGATACCCAACTCCTAATTCCTTAGATGTTGTATTGAGTCTAACCCTAGTGTATTTGACACTTCCTCCCCACGGGAAAGACGATCTTTCATCGATCCCGAGCACCGCCTAGCACTAGCCACTTCCAAACTTTTCTCAACCTGTCTTCCAGAGATGCCCCCAATTGTCTATTTAAACAGCATAATCTCTAACCCCAACTCATGTGACCAAATTCATATTCCAACGCAATTTCTACAGTTTTACTAAATGCAGACCACTTGAGCTATATGATGTGTGAAATGAGAGGAACTCAAAATATTCATCCAGTACTCCTATAATAATTATTAGAGGGCTGCATGACCTTTTTAGCCTAACTCCAGAGTTTCATAATTTTCCCTATTTATCTGATATTTTATTTAATTATTCTAGTCATCCAAAAATCTCAAGTTTGAACATGAAGTGCCAATTTTAGACAAGCAAATATTCCACAAAGTTTATAATAAATACAATATGAATTGTAAACTTTAAATCCAAAGTCTCCCAATTTTACAGCAAAGTTTAAGCCCATAAATCTAATTTTAAATATATTCACAATAAATCACTTTAGGAGATAGGTACACCAAGTTTACCTTCAAAATTTTAGAGAAAATTCAAGAATAATTGTAAGGATATATAAATACTCTAGATCAAGTTTCATAATTTATTAGTAAGTAATGAGCTCTAAGCAAATTATTGAGCAATTTTCCAAGTTAACGAGCTTGTGAGGTAGGTACTGCAAATAGTCATCTAAAAATCATGAATTAATTTCTCCAAGTGTTATTTGCCCTAAAATTATCAGAGACCTAATTTCACCATTTTTACAAGAA
Organism: Platanthera guangdongensis; assembly: GCA_039583875.1. Classification (NCBI taxonomy): domain Eukaryota; kingdom Viridiplantae; phylum Streptophyta; class Magnoliopsida; order Asparagales; family Orchidaceae; genus Platanthera; species Platanthera guangdongensis. The sequence continues at coordinate 67,797,644 of CM077159.1, forward strand.
GTAAATAGCTCTAAATAATTTATTGACCATGATTGCACATTTTAATACTTGTGAAGAAAGTACTAAAATTATTGAACTAAAATTTATAACAAAATTCAGGGATAATCATTTTGACTTGAAACACCTACCCAAATTTCATGAGTTTATAATGTGTTGTGTGATCATAAGAAATAAAATCCCATTTAGGGTCATATCATGTATAACAAAGGGGGTGCTAGTAATATTACTCATAAAATTCCAATAACTTCACCAGAGGTCCAATCTAACTTAGAGTCCATGTTACCTAAGTTTCACAACTTTTTAGTAAGTTTTGGTGGTCAATTCTACACAACAAGTGGTTATGCCCTAAACTAGGGTTAGGGATTTGAGAGTTCTATCCATCTCCAAATCCTCTAAGATTCATGCCAGAGGACTTGGGCTAACCTAGCATCATTTCTACCAAGTTGCAAGATTACACAAGGGCATTTGACCTCATGCCCTTCACAACACTCAAAAGCCCCTCCATAGGGTTTGAGTTTGGATCCTAGGGAAAAATTACCCTAGACCACCCCATAATCCCTATGAGGATGTTAAAGGTCATGCAAAGTTAGTGGTTAAAATCTCAGCCTCTGTTGACATGATTTGGCCACTCAACCTCAAAGTGCACTTTTTACTTAAGAACCCCTCATTATGGTAAAATTAGGGTTAGTTCATTTCCTATCCAAAACACATCCAAATGAGGTGAACATTTTTATAGAGTCATATCATGAGGCCAGGGACCAGTCACCAAAATTTGGGAGGGTTTTGAGGTAACTAGACCACCTTATTAAATTACCCTATTATTATTAAATAAATACTAAAACCATAGCCAACGTATCTCCAAAAATTCCAATTTTGGGGCAAGCACTAGGCATTACTAAGGGTGACCTGCTTCCCAAGTTTTAGGTCATTTGGACAAGGGATGAAGAGTGGGCACCCTTTTTAATCTCAGGATAGCATTAGGTATAGGTCCCACCAAAATGGGTGCCCTAGTCCAACCATATGCCGAACTGGGTTCAAATTAATTTTGAATTAAAGTAGACACTTAGGGCTACAAATTTCATGTTGGTGACTTTTTCATTAGAGGGGCCTAAATATTTTTAAAAATTAAAACCATTAATTACAAATAGTGTGACAGAAATCATTAAGATGCATTATTTAATCCTATAGTTTGAAAATCATTTAAGCACGAATCTTGACACAATTTGGACGGCATCTGGTCGTCTTCCACCTCTATCCAACGTCCTGGATTGGATCTTCCTAGAGCATCTTCTAGCCACTGTCGCCGGCCATCCGGCCACCTCCTCGGCCGGCCACCGCCACCACCACCTCCGTTGAGGTGGTGGTTGTCGCCAGGCGGCGGCTTGGTCGCCAGAGGGGGTTATTCCGGCGATTCTACCAGGAAGTTTTTCGGCCCGAAACCATGAAAACCAGAATTTGATTCTGGCTCAATTGAGCCCGAACCTCGAACCTAAGCATTGTTATGATCTACCCATGGAAGGAGTGGAGGAGGACCTGTGTGGTGGTTGTAGCCTTGCCGATCGCCAGATTGTCATGGTGGTGGTGTTCGGATTTCTATAACAACACAGTGAAACTCCTTGGCTCCTTCAGGTAAAGGGTGGAACTGACTCCTTGGAGTCCAGTGAAGCTTTTAAGAAGAAGAAAAGGGGTGTTAGGTGGCTGTATGATGCATTGCCATTATTGGTCCTTAGTCAAAGTTGGCGGACATGGTAGGTGGGGGGATGAGGCATGGCTCAAACTAGTCAAAACCAGCTGGTTGAACTCCCCTTGTCCTGGTGAAATGAATGGGAGGTTGGGGAAGGGGAAGGAGGAGCTCCAAAGTCTTCCCCCATTATTCCCTTCTCTTTCTCACTCTTTCATGTTTTGGTTTTTCTCTCTCCTACTCACCAAGCCTGAATTTTGACCCCTACCTAACCTAATGGCATCCCACATTTTCATTTCATCCATCAAAGCAAGGTTAGCCTAAGGAAATTTGGCTTGAGCTTGAGTTAGCACATTTGGGCTAGCTTGACCTAAACCTTGACTAGTGTTGACTTTGGTCAATTTGGTCTTTGAGGTTGCCCATAATGGGTCCTTGGGGACCCATTGGCCTCCCCTAAGGTCTAGGTGGGGTTGTTGGGTTCCATCAATGCCCCCGGTGTTGGGAGGTACGGCGTGCTGCGCTACGGCCCGCACTAGTCGAAACAGAAGGGTGTGTCCCCTGGGGCCTAACTGGCCGCCCCGTGGATCCTAGGGTAACCAGCTCTATAAAGGAGTGGTAGCGCCGTCCTCAAACAGTCCGGGCTTTTGGGCGAGTTGGTTGCGCCTTCCCTACAAGTGGTATCAGAGGAGGTCACGGGTTCGAAACCACGGGGTCGTTGCTGGGGGGGGATTGTTGGGTTCCATCAATGCCCCCGGTGTTGGGAGGTACGGCGTGCTGCGCTACGGCCCGCACTAGTCGAAACAGAAGGGTGTGTCCCCTGGGGCATAACTGGCCGCCCCGTGGATCCTAGGGTAACCAGCTCTATAAAAGAGTGGTAGCGCCGTCCTCAAACAGTCCGGGCTTTTGGGCGAGTTGGTTGCGCCTTCCCTACAAGTGGTATCCTTGATAGTCCACCTAGTGTCGGCTATGTGCACCTATGGGGGGGGATAGGTGACGTGTGGTTCTTTTGCGGAATTTACAGATGTACCTGCACAATAAAAACAACAGACACAGCACACAGAATACACAGCAAATTTATAGTGGTTCCCCGACTTGGGTACATCCACTTTCCCCCTTCGACCTATCTCCCCAACAAGGGACGACTCGGTCACTTCACCAACGGGATTGAAATCCAATCCCTGCACTAACGGAAGGAGCCCTTCCACACGTGAGAGTCAACACTCCCACAACCTGGGTTGCACCCAACCCTTACAACACGGAACAAAAGTTCCTTTACAACAAAAGTAAATATGGAATGTATATGAAATACAAACTTCTTCCGGAGACTACGGTGTTCCTCTTCGTTCGACGACGTGTTCTCGAGGTCGATGAGGAGTCTACAACCTTGGTCTCTCTTGGAGAAGATCTCCCCGGAACCGGCGGCGGCACACGAGCGGCGGCTAGCTTCGGGATCGGCGGCTACGATGAAAAGTGGCTGCAGAACTTGGAGATCTAAACTTCGTAGCGAAGCAAGCTAGGTCTACCAACGGTCACTCTAGGATCAGTCGTCTCGATCGATTCGGACGGGGGAGTTTTCCCGGTCAACAAATCGAGAGACAAGAGATCTCCGGATAGACGCGTGAGACTCAAGCCTTGCTAAGCTTCTGTCACCGGAGATCGGGAAGAAGAGCGATCAGCAGCGGCGACCACTTCACGCGGGCGGCGGCGGCGGAGCGGAGCGATTTCGCGAAGTTAGGGTTACGTCGCCGCTGGATTTTCTTTCTCTCTTATCCGTACATTTACTGTTCAAAATACCTGTGTATAAATACTGTAGGATTCTCAAATATGACCGTTTGTGGGACCCACAAATGAAATCCCCAAAATCCGGTTCAAACAAAACCAGAAGCAGAATCCGGTTCAGCAGCATTCTGAGAAAACGCCAAGTGAAAATCGGCGAGAATCGCAGACGATTCTCGACGAATCAGCGAGAATCACCAAGTGATTCTCGACGATTCGTCGAGAATCGTTTGTGATTCTCGTCGAATCACTTGTTGATTCTCAATGAATTTTACTTTGTATTCATGGGCTGCTAGACCACAGGTTCGGCGGGAATTACAAGTGATTCTCGCCGAATCTTACTTGGCACCATTTTGAGATGGCCAGAAGGAGTCGGCGAGAATCACTGATGATTCTCGACGATTCGACGAGAATCACCTAGTGATTCTCGCCGATTCGGCGAGAATCACTTGGTGATTCTCGTCGAATTTGCCTTGGACGATTTTTCGTCTTCCACCTAGGAGCTGCTCCTTGATCCTCCAAGCTCCTTGTCTTCTCTTGCATATGAGCGGCCCTGTACTTGAAAGTAAGTGCACTCCAATAGATAGAGTACACATAGGCCAACACACTGATCTGCTCAACGAGGGATTACGTCGTGCAGACCCGTGTATATTGACCTACTGCACCCTGACATTGGTGTGCACTTAGCGTGGAGAGACTGCAAGTACAACTTGAAAGAGTTTATCAAATACATTGTGAATTCATCTTAGCTTGACAGGTGGCTTCCTCAAATCTAGGTAATCGTGGATACAATACCCAACAATCTCCCCCTATTTGACGAAGCCAAAACCCTACTAGCTAAGATGAATAACACCTATCAAATAATAATTATAGCATTTAAAAAATTAAATATGCAACTCAAGGGAATATATGTAATCAGAACAGGACTTGAATCATTCACACATTTAAGAATATATATATATACCAAGAGAAATATATTCACATATAATTCAGAACTGTTCATACGACAGTAATAATTATTAAATGTTCTTAATACACCGTGACCAGCTATAAAATAATGACTATTTGTCCTTAGCTACGTCACCCTTAAGAGTTTGCGCCAAGTACTTTTTGCTCTGCCTTTCCATGTATTCCTTGGGCTTCGGGTAGTACCTAGGAGGAGAAACTTTGTCTGGATCCTTGTTGTTTCTGAAGAAAATGTTGCGCTTCGCTTCAAATGCTTTGTGCGTCTCCCATTCATACTGTCTATATGCTTCATTTCGATTTATCTCTCCTCTTTCTTGCAGCCGGAAGGTGTCTAAGATGATGTTCCTTGAAACTGGGCTCCACCTTTCGTTTCTTACATCCTCCTCACTTAGTCTGATCCTCTTTTGAGTTGGTGTCTCCTTTGATGTCCCTTCCTGAACTTTCCTCTTTCCCCTTGCTTTAGCTAAAGCCTCCTGGTCAAACATACTTCTCAGCTTAGATTTGGAGATGGCCATAGCGTCAGCTTCATCAGTGAAAATATCAGCAGCACTTGTACTTACATCCTCAGCAATATGTACTTCCTCAGCAGCCTTAGAAGTCTCAGGAACCTGAACACCGGCAGGTTAGTCAGGTAGGACGACGCCTAACGTGCCCAGTGCCTGTTGTAGCATCCACCAGCAACTCTCATAGACGTATTTGCTTGATTGGGCAAAGTTTGCATCCATGCTTTCTTGGAGCTCGGCCAGCTTAGCGATATACTCCTTCTCCCCCTTTTTGGCTTCGTCAGCTATGCAATTGGCATATGAGTGCAAGGAGTCATCAATATGCTTAGTTGTCTTGCTGAATTCAGTGATTAGGGCCTGCTGATTTGCATTTAAAGTGACCATGTTACCATCAAATTTCTGAATATTGTTGGCCACAACGTGTGCGTTCTGATTGACAACAGCCAGAGTATCAGTAGCCTTTTTCAAGCCGGCCATTAACAGTGTGAGAGCTTCGCCGGCCGCGTTATATTTTTCTTCGAATTTCTTCTCCATTACGTCTAGCTTATGGTTGATTGCCACCATATTCTTCAGCATGAGATCTTCAGAAGTCTTAATCTCTTGCAGCATTGTTTTCTGAGCTTTATCAAAAGAGGTTTTAAGCTCATTCACGATGCCCTGAATTATATGGACAGTGTGAATGGCTAGGTCATCTCGTAATGGGATACCCGGAGGCACTTCTTGGCCTTGCTCTGGCTCGGCAGCAGACGCATCAGTAGAGCTGGATACCATCACAGTCTCTATGGGAGGAATGTTGGTGGCCTCATTTACCTCCCCCTCCACTGGTGCAGACTTATCAGTAGGAGGTTCATCAGTATCCGGAGACTCAACCACTTCATGGCCCTCATTCACAGCGTCCTCTCCGTCCGCATCCAAAAATTCATCCACATCAGCAGCTTCTTCCTCTTCTTGATCAGCAGAGTCCAGTGTTTCAGCTTCAGTTCCTTGAGTGTGTCTGTTCAGGACCTCCTCATCCTCCAACCCAGGTTCACTTTCTTCATGAACTTCGGCCACCGCATCCCTGGCCACCTGGGCGATGTCAGATATTATATCCATATGAGAGGGTAGAGTCTCCCCCTCGATTCCTGCAGTCAGGGTATCAGGAATTTCACGGGGGGAGGCTGCGAGAGATACTTCCTCATGCTCTTCTACAGCAGGCTGTCCGATGCGCCGCTCCCATCGATCAAACACAGTAGCATCCATCTTTTTCAAGTAATGGAGAGGGACTCCTTTGCTCATGTCGAATTTGTCTCCGTTGAGCTGGTTGAGATATAGACTGATGATGCGGCCGAAGCTTGGAGTGCCCAGAGTGTCCTTGATCTTTTGAAACAGCAACTCTCCCCAGTTGAACCTCTTTCTGCAGACCACAGCTATGAGAATTTTGAACATATCTCCGGAGATATGATCATGGGAGCCTGGCTTGCAGATGAGTACTTTTCCTATGATGTCAGATAGGAGCTTCCCTTCTTCATTCATCTCTTTTCGCTTTACTGATCGAGTGCCTCTGGGTAGACCGCAGAACAGGAGGGTTCTGGCTTTGTCCTCGTCCTCCAAATAGTCTTCCTGCTCCGCACTTGAAAGCTGCAGGTAGCGTGTTAGCTTACTGGCAGACATCTTTACCTTAGTCCCAGCCACCTTGCTCTTGATGATGGAGTCTCTGTCTCGAAGCCTTGCGGTAGAGAGGAACTCCAGCACTTCTTTATCTAAAACTTTGCAAGGATGCTCCAATACGAAGGTTAGTCCGGCTTCTTCCAGCATGAGAATGATGTTCCGGAACTCGTCCGAGGCATGAGAAAAACCAGTGCGAACCAGCTCGCAACCAGAAATCAAGCCTGCAGTCGTCCTTGGGGCCATTGAGGATCTAGAAAGAAGCCCGTCTCTAAACATTAGTGAACATTCAAAAGGAAAACATCACTTGGGGTTCGGCCTTGGAGCCATTGAGGAGGAGGTTACCTAAGGGCTTACACGCAAGTGAGTTGATGAGCTTCGGGAAGATCTTCGGTGGAGGGAAGAGCATCCCGAGGGGTGCGGCCTTGCTAGAACCTTGCCGTGAGAAGAAGGTCACACACAGCAGCGATTCGACGGCGTCGACGAGAGCGTCGGAGGGCTGCGGGTGTCGGCGAGTTCGCGGAAGTGCCCGTGCGCGAGTCTTAGGGAGTTCTCTTGCGCGAGGGTCGTCGGGTGGGCTCTTGCGCGAGTCGTGAGGAAGGCGAACAGGCGGAGATGGTCTTTCGGCGGGATTTATATACGTCGTCGGGATTCTTATGGAAGTCGAGCGGTCGGGAGCTTCTTCGGCGGGATTTGTCTAATTCGGCGAGATGTAAAATGGGTCGGCGGGATTCGGAGTAAATATTGATGTTTTTCTTGACTACTTTGGGAAGCATTGCACCATTTTAGAGATTTTCCGATGTCAAGTTAATAAAAGGAATGATAAATACAAGTATATTCTAAAGTCAATCTATTTGAATTTTACTGAGGTTTTTGCAAAGTCTTCTAAATGTCAATTGTATGTTGTCGAGATTTACAACGACATGTCTTCGAATGTCAAGTTAATACAAGATTAATAAATACATGTTTATTATAACGACAATCTATTAGGATTTGAGCGAGACTTCTTCAGACACTTCTTGATGTCAATTGTGATGTGTCAAAATTCGCAATGACATATCTTTGTTATCCTTTTATTGATGTGTAATGGTTTGCATGCCTCGTGATAAGCATAAGTATACGTATACACAAGGATAGAAATATATATATTTACTTTGAATGAGGATGCATCATGACACAAGTCCTTGAACTGATCAAAATTACCTGGGATATGGAGAGTCATCGTCTTAGTCCCACAGGTAGAACATATTAGTAGCTTAAAGTGAGTATGCTCAACAGGTAGCACATCTGTTATTGCAGACGCTTGTTCCAAGTTAGCCTTGAGCCACGTACTGTCTAGTTCCCAAAGTATTCACGGGGACCTAGACTACCCTGCAAGACAGAATTACTTTACCTTAGGAACCCAAATCATATTGGGTCCTAGGTTTCTATTAGCATAAGCATGCAACTGCCTTCCTTCGGAAAACCTGTCTGGAAGACTACCCCTGTCCCTAGAATGTGGATAAGCCCTTGCTGTGGGTACTGAGGGGTTGTGCCAACAGTCAATGGCAAAGTGTCCCACTTTGCCGCAGCACCAACAAGAGTGAATGTTGTATCGCCGTTTTCGACCTGATCTAGTGACAGATGTAGTCACGGTCCTAGGTCTAAAAGGGATAGGGCATGTTCTTGTTGCACAAATTCCTCTTCCGTCGAGGCATGATGAAGGGTGGAACGAATGCATGATGTGAGCGTTATGAGGCCGAGAAGGTGGTGCCATTCTTTCAGGCATCTTCCTTGCTGAGGCTCCATGACGCCTGACATCATGACTTCTATTCTCCCTATCTCGTGTCCTCGAATGGAGAGAATTCTTCTGTGAACTAGGACCTGCAGATCCACACTTTGTTGTGGCAGTGGCCGTGAATACAAAGGGCTCAGAATGAGCCTTAGGTATTTCCTCATGGGTGGCCATGACGCCTCTTGCACTATGGACGTTTCCACATGGGGACAATTCACCCTTGCAGTGACCACGATTATTCCTGTGGTCATACCTGAAGGCATGATGAGTTGCCTTCCCGCTTGGAGTGGGAGGTCGGAACACCGTTTCCCCATTTCTCCATCCCTGGATAATCCGGGAGATCCACCCGGTTTCTTGTTTTCTCTTTATAGCATCAACTTTGGAAAAGTTAGATACTATACGTTTCTCATTTTCTAGACTATTCTCTAGAGCTGAGATTTTAGAGTCCTTGACCTTGTTGGACGCCAATTGGAGAACCAACAAGATCTTCAGTCGAGCAATCTCTCGAGCTTGCTCCTCAGCAAGTAGATTGCTTTCCTGAAGGGCTCTCTTCAGGGAATCAGTATTTTCTGGAGGGGAGCAGTTTCTGTCTTCAGAAAAGTCAAAAGATGTGGGACAGGATGAAGATGATACCTGCTCATCTGGGTTATTGTCATTAGAATCAGTGACCAATGTTTCGTCCTCGTCGGAGCTGCTTTCCTCACTATCTTCTTCAGTCTCTGACAAGGATACTGGAGCTCTGATGCAATCCGAAGGATCCTTGCATTCATCTTCAGAGGTGAGGACCCCCACATACGCTTCATCCTCTGATTGGCAGCATATTTCAGCATTCTCTGACCCCCCCCCCCATCAGCTCTGAGATCGTCATCCACAGAGATTTAGCCGTTTTACATTTTTCCAACCTGGAGTGAGAGGCTCCAGACCAGACATCCATAATAATTTGTCGAATCCTCTGGTCCAGTTGGAAAAGTGAGAGTTCCATCTCTGTCATCTCAGCAATGCACATGGGCACTTGGATCCCCGAGTCGGAGGTCTTCATGGGGATAAACGGACCCTCTTCCAGGATGAGGGATGCTCGTGGATCGATGGCATCCAGGTGAAATAATACTCTCATCCTCCAGATGGGATAATAATCCTTTGAGCATGCAGGGAGTTTGAGTGGCAATACGTCATAATCCAGATCCATGCTTCTGACACTGGTGGCAGGATTCTGCTCAAGGTGTTAACCTTTTTGAAGAGCAACCTGGCTCTGATACCACTTGATAGTCCACCTAGTGTCGGCTATGTGCACCTATGGGGGGGGGGGATAGGTGACGTGTGGTTCTTTTGCGGAATTTACAGATGTACCTGCACAATAAAAACAACAGACACAGCACACAGAATACACAGCAAATTTATAGTGGTTCCCCGACTTGGGTACATCCACTTTCCCCCTTCGACCTATCTCCCCAACAAGGGACGACTCGGTCACTTCACCAACGGGATTGAAATCCAATCCCTGCACTAACGGAAGGAGCCCTTCCACACGTGAGAGTCAACACTCCCACAACCTGGGTTGCACCCAACCCTTACAACACGGAACAAAAGTTCCTTTACAACAAAAGTAAATATGGAATGTATATGAAATACAAACTTCTTCCGGAGACTACGGTGTTCCTCTTCGTTCGACGACGTGTTCTCGAGGTCGATGAGGAGTCTACAACCTTGGTCTCTCTTGGAGAAGATCTCCCCGGAACCGGCGGCGGCACACGAGCGGCGGCTAGCTTCGGGATCGGCGGCTACGATGAAAAGTGGCTGCAGAACTTGGAGATCTAAACTTCGTAGCGAAGCAAGCTAGGTCTACCAACGGTCACTCTAGGATCAGTCGTCTCGATCGATTCGGACGGGGGAGTTTTCCCGGTCAACAAATCGAGAGACAAGAGATCTCCGGATAGACGCGTGAGACTCAAGCCTTGCTAAGCTTCTGTCATCGGAGATCGGGAAGAAGAGCGATCAGCAGCGGCGACCACTTCACGCGGGCGGCGGCGGCGGAGCGGAGCGATTTCGCGAAGTTAGGGTTACGTCGCCGCTGGATTTTCTTTCTCTCTTATCCGTACATTTACTGTTCAAAATACCTGTGTATAAATACTGTAGGATTCTCAAATATGACCGTTTGTGGGACCCACAAATGAAATCCCCAAAATCCGGTTCAAACAAAACCAGAAGCAGAATCTGGTTCAGCAGCATTCTGAGAAAACGCCAAGTGAAAATCGGCGAGAATCGCAGACGATTCTCGACGAATCGGCGAGAATCACCAAGTGATTCTCGACGATTCGTCGAGAATCGTTTGTGATTCTCGTCGAATCACTTGTTGATTCTCAACGAATTTTACTTTGTATTCATGGGCTGCTAGACCACAGGTTCGGCGGGAATTACAAGTGATTCTCGCCGAATCTTACTTGGCACCATTTTGAGATGGCCAGAAGGAGTCGGCGAGAATCACTGATGATTCTCGACGATTCGACGAGAATCACCTAGTGATTCTCGCCGATTCGGCGAGAATCACTTGGTGATTCTCGTCGAATTTGCCTTGGACGATTTTTCGTCTTCCACCTAGGAGCTGCTCCTTGATCCTCCAAGCTCCTTGTCTTCTCTTGCATATGAGCGGCCCTGTACTTGAAAGTAAGTGCACTCCAATAGAGAGAGTACACATAGGCCAACACACTGATCTGCTCAACGAGGGATTACGTCGTGCAGACCCGTGTATATTGACCTACTGCACCCTGACATTGGTGTGCACTTAGCGTGGAGAGACTGCAAGTACAACTTGAAAGAGTTTATCAAATACATTGTGAATTCATCTTAGCTTGACAGGTGGCTTCCTCAAATCTAGGTAATCGTGGATACAATACCCAACAGGGGTGTACTTGGCCCTTTGGAGGTCACTTGACCCTTAGGCAGGGCACTTTGACTACTTTAGGACTAGAGTTGACTTTGGTCAACTTAGCCTTTTTGGTTGACCCCAATGGGTCCTTGGTGACCCATTGACCTCTCACTAGAGTTAGGAAGGTATGTGTGTGGTCCACTTGGCTAAGGGAACTTCGATTGGCCCTATGCAGGTCATATTGACTCATTTAGGGTTAGAGTTGACTTTGGTCAACCTAGCCCCTTGGGTGGACCCCAATGGGTCCTAGGTGACCTATTGGCCTCACTCTAGGGTTAGGTTGGCTTGGGTGGAGTCTTGAAGTCCTGGTGAGGCCCCACGATCATCTTAAACTATGGTTTAGAAATTTACTATAAGCAAACCACACAACCCAATCACCTTTATTCCCAAGTTCACTTGGTCTTCTTAGGCTTCCTAGGGTTTTGTCATGACCTAGTCATGACAAAACCACTCCCAGGGGTCTAGTTGTCTGAGGGATGTTACATCCGGACATACCCTAACAGATAAATATCCGTCTAACTGTGGTGGGAGAATCATTCACTCCACCATACACCGACAAACGCCCAAACAACACCCGATAGTGTTCCACAAGGTAATAATAAAGGAAACAAACATTGCGGAGGTGGTTTCGTCCACAACTCCCGCAACCAAGAAAACCCATGATATATCTCAAGACTTGGCACATCGAATTCTACGAAACATCACTAGATTTTGGAAATGGTTGATCAACTTGTAGAAAAGATTCAAAACCTAAAATATACTATAGCACGTCCTACATGATGGTTAGGGACGATTAAAGCCAATGATTTAACACATCATCAAAATCACAAACAACGCTACATGGTTGGATTATCATAACAAGAACTTAATAAATACAAGTGAATTTCAAGTGAAAGATCAAAACAATACTATTAATCAAAAAAATAATCATGATAACATAACCAAATAAAGAAGATTAACAATTCCATAAAGATTGGAATAGGTGGATAGAAGGGAAATAAAACCACCACTTGCCTTTGGTTTGCCGGAAAAAACTCTCCAAATCACTCCTTGTCGTAGATGGGGGCTAAGGAAGACGGGAGATGTCGGAATCTAAACAAAATAGTCGAAATAGAGGTTAGGGACAAAAACCCTAACGAGAAAAACTCAAGAAATGGGGAAAGTTTATCCAATTTCAAAATAGTCGAAATAGAGGTTAGAGACCTTTCTGATTGCAAGAATTGGAATTCATCCAATTCCAATTCATGTGAGAACTGAAATTTCTTTGAATTTCAATATAGTTGTTCGACGACGACAGTAATATCGGGTGATGGCGGCGAGATCGGTCGACGACGACGAGATTGGGTGGCTGCGGCGAGATTGGGCGATGACGCGTGATCAGGCAACGACGGGCATAGTAAAAAACTGAATTATCCATAAGAATTGGTCATCGTACAAAATTGAATTCTATGGAATTAGATCAATTCCAATTCCGAGAGAATTCCTAACATCCAAACACGGGAATTAGAATTATGTTGCCCCAATTTCAATTCCCAAATTCAATTCCAGGGATTCCAGAGATCTGAATGATCTTAAATCAACTCATAATTAAAATTAGGATACCCTATCCTAATTTCAGGGAAACGAAGGCACTAAACAATCGATATTAGAATATTCCACTGGTTTTAAATCCACGGACATATTATTTTTGGTAATTAATTTCGAGCAATGTTAAGTGCAAACCTATTTTGGCTATGTGCAAACCACTGTTAAGTGAAAACCCAACAAATTTAAGTGCAAACCAAAGTGTTAGGTGCAAACCAATCATATATATAAAAAAAATTTCATTCATCTATAAGTCCATATTACTTACTACAAAGTCCATGGTATTTAATACAAACTAAGAGTCCTTTTGACAAAATTTGATACTAAAATTTGAGTTCCAAAACACCATTGTGAGTTTTCAAGCAATCAACCTACATGAAAATTAAAATTGTATGTTAATATAGAAAACTCTGAACCATAAAATAAAATATGTTAAATATACACACCTTAGCATTCAACACCCATAATATAAGACTTGATTCCAGTCGTACTATATAGACAAAAAACTGCAATTTACAATACAAAATATTTGTTGAAATTTTGTATGTATTGGAATGTAAAATTTAACAAATTTTTGGCAAACACATCGAAGTCGTACCTTCAGAACTAATTTATGGCATTGTAACCGTCTCATTTACAATAAATTTGTCCCATTGTGCCACACTTTCTTCCTGATATCTTCTTCAAATTGATATTACTAGAGGTAATTTAAAATCTTCACGCAATTTCAGTTGTACGAAATGATTCCCATTTATAAACCCAATGTAAACTATCTTGTGGTCATCTGATGGTGGTGAATGCAACGGTAATAGTGTGAGAAACTGAAATACAGACAAGTGAACAAAAACAATATTGTACAAGAAACAACCACCAATCCAATATCAGACATTGACATCCACTTGTCCAATGAAGCTGGAGTAACAACACAATCTAGTGAGCTGAATAACTCTACTCTTCTACCTATTCCAAATATGTTAACATACAAGGCTTCTTTGTTATGCAGTTCCAAAGATAGCTCAATACGTACTTTTTGCCAATCTTGATTCATGCCCAAAGCATTACTAACTACTTTGTACCCACAGTGACCATCTGGAATTACATCAATCACGTCTGTAATATACTCAGAAATATTTGAAGGCATTTCTTTGCGCACATTCCATGTTAATCTGCTCCCTTTCAGTGCCAACTTACATGTGGATCAGACTTTTGTCGTTGTGTTTGATTCTTGCTCAGCCATCAAAACATGCTAAAATAAGGATGGATCATGCTTTGTGGATTTTATGTCATCTCTAAAAATCTTGTAGCTACCCCTCGGTCGACCCTTTAATGTCTTTGGTACCAAAGACTCTAATGTTTGAGTTGTCGAGGGCTCCATTAATTCACGTAGTTTTTTCTTTATTTCTTGTTTTTGTAATAATGTTGTGCTCTTGTATCTTTTTATAATTTCTTCCACTTCATGATCAATTTCGTTGTCTGATTCATCTTCAACCTTAACGCTCTCATTATTTACGATCTCTTGCAAAACTAACTGCTTCCAATGATTGTGAACCATCTATAGTGGGAAAGAGTTTGATTGTTGCATATAAGGAAGTAAATCATGTGCACATGGTAAATCCAATGCATTTCTATTTTTATGTGTGCACTCGCCAGCATCCATACACCTAGATTTAGCTAGAAGTTCTTCTTTTTTTATCAACTCTAAAGCGGTAAAAGAAATTCACCCAACAAGTTCAAAGTACAAGGCACTACCAAACTCTCTATTCAACTGAATTGTGCTTTGGCCAAATGCACGTTTAATCTCCATGTATTGCAGAGTGATCATTTGAATAAAGGTTTTCCATATAGTTGTAAGGTTGTCGATGGACACTTCAAGAAATCATTTTAGATGACTGTGTCCACTTTCTACACGATTGGTTATTGAATTATCCAAATGTAAGAACATATCCACCCATGCGGAAATAAAGTATTCTTTATACGGCTCAATCCAAGTAGTAAGTACATAAGAACATGCCTCCGGATATTTTGCATTGTACTCTTCTAAAATAGTGTCAAGATGATGTCTAAATTCTGTCTGTGTGTGCGCATCCACAATATTTTACCATACAAGCAAAAAAATTTCCCATTTCTTACCACTTTTGAATTTTTTTTTCATTTTGCCACAATATTTCTACTAATGTGAACCTTGCATAGAATGTTTTTTTTGCTTTCAGAAATAAGACTGCAACAGCATTCATAAGGACAATTTCTCTATCAGTCACTATGACTTGTGGCAATGAATGTTCGTTAAAGAAAGATCTGAAACAATCAAAAGCCCATACATAACTAGATTGTGTTTCATTTGAGGTAAACGCAAAAACAGAATAAAATGTTCGGTTGGTTGAGGTTACACCCACAATGCACAACAAGGGCATTCGAAATATGTTTGTCTTATAAGTACAATCCATGATGAATACCGTAGGAAACATTTTAGTAAATTGTATGGATATGGGGTGTGAAAAGAACATGCATTTCAAATTACCACTTTCTTTTGTAACTTTATTAAAACTAACATAGTCGGAGTCCGTAATACATTTATACAAAAATTGCATTTGTGTACCTCCTTGTAGCTCTTTCAATTGCATTTTCACACTTTCATTGTATATTGTGCGCAACACAGTTTTGTCAGAAGGATCTCTTTATTTCAACGCTGAGTATTTTCTTCCACTTAACACCGGCTAAGTACTTTTCATGAATACCTGTTTGCTCATTCGAATCTAACCTTCCATCATAAGTGAGAACTTGCAGCCACACCTCTTCGAACTTGATTTTCTCAAAATTTTCCTAACCCATCCTTTATTACATTGATTCTCTTGATTGTTGAAGCCAAATATGACCTCAACTGAAGTTCGAAGAAAAAGGGGTGCAGCCAAAACCTACTTCTCTCAAGTCTCACCCCTTGACTGGATTCTAAGGACCTAAGACTGACCCAAAAGCCTCAGTAGGGAGGTCCCACCTCATACCCGGAAGATCTCTGAGAGCTTCCCCTCCAAAGCCAAAGCTGGGCTAGGAGCTCCTCAGAAAGCACTAGAATTCCGGAGACAATGATAGCTTGCTTTCTAAGGAGCCCTTATGGGTCTATTTATATCATTTTGCTGTCCTGAATTTACTGAAAAGCCCCTGGTTGGTCTGCCAATAGCCAAAACCCGTTGTTTTTCTGAGGGTACTGAAGTAATTTCTCCTGAGGGCAATTAGGACATTCTTCCAAAGACCCTGGGCCCCACTCGGCGAGAGCTGATGTCGAGACCTTTCGGCCCAGGGCGTGGCACGAACGTTCTCGCCCCCAGCGAGAACTCTCGGGATTGAGGCTTGGTTTGGGCGAGAGCGCTTCCGCGCAGCCCGCGCTTGGCGCTCTCGGCCCACGGTTTCTCTCTTATAGCATCCGGCGAGAGCGTTTCCGCCTTCTGTGGGCGAGATCCTCCTTAGGGCGGGACCACTTTGGCTAACCCTCCTGTGACCATTGTGCCTCCTTGTCTGGCTCAGCGAATATGGGGTTGTACACAATCCCCGCTCTTTTTGAGCTAGCGCCGCGCTCGAAAAGACATGTTCAACCCAAAATATTCGCTGAGCACGTGTCAACGTCAGGGAATCTTTCGGTGGGCCGTACGGCGCCTATAAATATGAGCGCCGATAGACGGTCATAACACTTCCCTCGAGCCGTCATTCTCCTTCTGAGCTCTCGCCCTCTCTCGCTATGCCTTCCAAGCGTGCCGATAAACCTCTTCCGCAGGATCTGCAGGACCGCATCAACGCGGCGCAGGCGCGAGCTAGGGCTAACAGTGCCCTTGTCGCCCCATGGCTAGCGAGACAGTCGTCAGTTGCTGAGCCTTCTCTGCCTAAGAAGAAGAAGAAGAAGAAGGCGAAGGTGGTTCAGCGGGACCTATCCCGCGAGAACAGGAGCCCGCCCACCCCGACCCCTAGTTGCGCGGACGGCATCTCGCCGCGGAAGGTAAGCTTGATATACCAATTAACAACCAGTTGCTCAATTGTTGAACTTAATACCTCTCGCAGGAGACGGTTCCTGACGCTGCCGCGTCCCCGCGAGAACGTTCGGATCCACCCTCTAGCCATCACGATGATCATCCACAGGTTCCCGAGGCGCCTCCTCCGCCAGACCCGAACACCGCTGGTAAAGGTTCCCTTCTTGGCTTCGCCTGGTATTTCCAAACGCTGACCTGATTTCTCGCAGCGTTGGTTTCTGCACCTTCGGATCTCGCCACCCAGGATGGTGGGGCGAGAACTGCGAATCAGCCTGCCCATGTGGTTGACTCCTCCCTATCGGCGAGAGGAAAAAGTGCCGAGATCCCTGTGCCACCGCTAGACGTTAGTCCTCCAGCGGCTGAGGAGACCCGCTCCCCCGCTCTCGATCAGGCCGGGATCACCATCCGCAAAGTTTACCCCCCGGCAAAGGAAAGCCAATCCACCTCCTCTTTGGAGCTGAGGGGGGGGGGGGGGGGGGGGGCTGGGCCTTCTCGCCTGCCGTCGACCGGGGGGCCTCGTCACTCTGAAGGTATACGGCAATTTTATCGCTGCTATTCTTCAGCTTCCGCTAAAATGGGGCTTCTTTCGACAGGGGACATGGACTCGCGGCCTGGCGCTGAGGTAGAGGAAGAAGAAGAAGAAGAAGAAGAAAGAGAGGGAGAAGACGGCGAGAGCTCTCCCTTCCCTTCATCTGACGAGATGGAGGAGATCCTGACCGGTGCCGGGAGCGCGAAAAGACGAGGGAAGAAGGTTGCCGCCATTCTGTCGAAACTCATCCGGCGAGAACGGGTCCGCGACCTTGCGGCCCGAGAGTTTCGCCAGTCAGTGGAGAAGAGGCTGGAGTCCTTGGAGCGAGACTTCCTTCTAGGCGAGATGGACCGGCCCGGGGGAGCTACCGCTGGGTCTTCACCTGAGAGATGCATCGAGAGAATCCGGGATCTGTCTTGCCGGGTTGACCTGTGATGCAGCGTTCTGTCATCCTACTTCAACCCGCAGGCGCCCCCCCGGACCAAGTTGCGGGACCGAGGCAAATGGCGTTGGGAGCAAGGGAAATGCCGCTGGGAGCCGTACTGAAGCGCGAGACCTCCCCTCCTCTTCCCCTGGCCTTCCCTTCTCTAATGTACCCTTACTTTTTCGCTTGGAGTTGTAACTAATGTTCCCGCACTTTATTCGCTTATTATATTATTATTATTTTTTATTATTATTTATTATTTTTTTTTATCGCGTTCCCGCTCAGCGAGAGCAATGGCTCTGTCTTTAATATTTTTGTATGCGTATGAGTTATCTTCCCAGCTCTTTGGGGTGGCGAGAGCCACCTTGCTTCCGCCTACTTTACTTGCCGTATGACACTTCGCAACGTTAGCGCCAGCTGTTTAATCGGTCGAGATTCGGGCGGGGAAAACGAAGCGTCGCTGACCTAGGACGCGGCGGATGTACCCTCGCCGCCTTTCTGAAAACAGCCATCATTACCACGATTTTCTATAAATAGGAGGCTCACCTACCACATTCATTCCTCTGACTCCAGTCTCTCTCCTCTTTGCTGTTGTTCTCGCGGTCTTCGCAAAGCTCTCGCCCTTTTCTGTCTTCCACTTCCGTTCTCGCCCCGTTCTTGCTCTCGCCTTCTCCCCGTAGATCTCGCCTTCAAACCCTATTGCGAATGCCGGGTGGTGGTGAAGGACGATCCAACTGCGCGGAAGCCTTCCAAAAGCATCTCTTCCCTTCCTGTACTCTCACTCTGGAGGAGTTCAATCTGACCAAGATCCAGCACGTTCCCGCCGGCTTCGTCGCGCGGCCCCCGGGCAGTCATGACAAAGTCAACACTGCAGGGGAGGGGGAGCTCGCCATCCCTATTGAACACTTCGAGGTGGGCTTCCGCCTTCCGCTGTGGCCTGAGATGCGACAGGCTCTCCGGTACTACGGGGTGGTTCCCGCGCAGCTGAACCCTAATTCAGTTGCCATTCTCGTGGCATTCATATGCTACATGCGTTCCGAGAGGATCGAGTTCAGCTTGCCGATCTTCCGCAAGCTGTTTACCTTCCGCGCGAAAGGAGGCGTGGTGTTCTTCTCCGGGCAACTGCTGAAGACGATCGGTCTCGCCAACAAGCATCATCATTGGGGCGAGAAGTTCATCTACGTCTCCGACGACTTCGGGAACGTACCCCTAGCCCCCATCCAATACGAGGATTCCGCCTACAAGCCTCCGTCCTTGGGCTCCCGCGAGAGTGCCCTCCTTGAGTTCTTCGGAACCAAGGACTTCGACGTCCTCCACCTCCGGCGAGACGTCGATTCTCTTTCCCCTGTACTTCCGGGAGAAGGTAGGGTCTCGCCTTCATTTATCTTTTTCTTGCCTTTTCCAAGGTTAGAACTTATCGCTATTGTTTTCGCAGGAGAGCGCGAGATCCCTCTCCGCCAGCCTTTTGACGAGGCTCGCGCCGGAGGGAGTCAGCCTCCGAAGGACCCGCTGGCTTTTGCGAAAGCCGCCGCGCAAGCCTGCCGAAAGGAGCCGGGCCTCCCCCCTCAAGCGGTGTTGTGAAGCGAAAGCCGGGTGCTTCCACACCTCAGCCAATCAAGAGGCCCAAGACCACGGATACCGAGAAGGGCAAGGCTGTTGTTGTACCTCCCGTCCAACCTCTCCCCGCCGGCCGCTCCTTCGAGGAAGTCCTGGACGCAGTGAGCAGGATTGCGGCCACCAGGGGCAGCCCCGGGACTCCTGCCGAGAACCCTCGGACCCCTGGCACCGCCGAGAGCGAGGGTGCCGCCGCCGGGACCTCCGGCCAACCCCTGTCTGACGAGGTGCCGCGGGGTCATCGTAACTTTGGTCTCGGCGTGAGGTGTCTGGACGCGGAGAACAAGCCACTGCTGCAATGGGACCCTAACGCCAACAAGGTCACGATCTCGTCCCTTTTGCCGAGCTGGGCGGAGCGAGACGAGGTCACCGGCGTAGCTTTCGCTTTAGGCTATGGCCTCTACAGCCGGGAGGATGCTAGCGTCTACGACAGGATGTCGACCCGGCTGTTGGCATACGACTCCACTCGCGCTTTAATGCGTGGGCTGGAGCTTGCGCACATGTGCGCCCGGCGGAGCATTACGATAGACCGCAACTTCTAAGACATGTTCAAGGCCAGGGACGATGCGGTGGCCCAGGCGGCCTCTCTGGCCAAGGAGCTGGCCGAGACCCAGCAACTATTATCCTCGCGCCAAGCGGAAGGGGTAAGCGAGACCTTTCATAATCACTTGTTCTCGCAATCCTAACCCTTCTCTTATGCTAACCTCCCGTTGTTCAGGATTCCGCTCAAGCCGCACTTCGCGAGGAGCTGTCTCAGGCCCGATATGACAACGTTCTCCTGCGAGAGCAGATCGCGCGCCTCGAGGCGAGTGCAGCCCCTCCGCTGGACGAGAGATTGAAGAGCCAGTATTACTCGGCTTATGACATCGACAAGCTCCTTCAGGGTAACGCGCAAGCCACCGTAAAGTTGACGCTGGAGACGCTGCGCGACATCAACTGTTGGGACGGAAGGGGCAAAGACATTACCGCTCCACAACTTGTCCCATGGCTCTTCGAGCCCATCCCAAAGCCCCCTGGCGCCCCCAATACCCCTCCCTCGGATGTCCCAAAGTCCCCCGCAGCGGATGGCGAGACCTCCGGGGGGAGCTCCGGCGGAAGCTCCAGCGGAAGCTCCAGCGAGACTTCAGAAGGATACAGCTTGTCCCCTTGAGGGTCCCCATCTTGCTTTTGTTCTTCACTTCTATGTAAAGAACGAGACGCTATCATTTTGTACCCGTATATAGTATTTGTTAATGCAAATGTTTTTTCTTGCGAACACTTTTTTGTTATTTGCGAATGTGTTTGATGTGATTGTCGTAGTTGAATGCTTTCGGCGTAGGCTTCCGCCAAGGCCCTTGGCCTTCTTAGGAAATTCGTAGCGATGAATCAGCAAGAACCCGCGGTAACCGGCCAGCCGGAAGCGTGACTCTCGAATCCTTAAGACGGGACCGTCCCCTCTAGACTGCGCGAGTCCCCACTAGCCCATCATATGACGATCTCGCCTATTTGTTCGAGAACACTGAGAGGAACCCTTTTGGCGGAAGCCTCCCCACCTCGAGTTCCCTTCAATAGGGAATCTTCTGCCGAGACCTATCCCTGCCGAGATCTATCTCTGCCGAGACCTATCCCTGCCGAGATCTATCTCTGCCGAGATCTCTCTCTTCTTTTTCACTTGTCATTTGGTATTCCCAACGTGCTTCCTGCCTTTCATTAACCAAGCCAACTAGACCAAACCTATTCCCCACAGGCGAGCCTTCGGACCTGCCAGCTAGATGAGAGCCTGCGCAGCGGGTCTACCTGGGACCGAGCCGAGCTCGGGGTGCCAATGAAGATCTCAAACCAATCATACCTATCCCCCACAGGCGAGCCTTCGGACCTGCCAGCTAGATGAGAGCCTGCGCAGCGGGTCTACCTGGGGCCGAGCCGAGCTCGGGGTGCCGATGAAGATCTCAAACCAAAACCTATCCCCCACAGGCGAGCCTTCGGACCTGCCAGCTAGATGAGAGCCTGCGCAGCGGGTCTACCTGGGGCCGAGCCGAGCTCGGGGTGCCGATGAAGATCTCAAACCAACCAAACCTATCCCCCACAGGCGAGCCTTCGGACCTGCCAGCTAGATGAGAGCCTGCGCAGCGGGTCTACCTGGGGCCGAGCCGAGCTCGGGGTGCCGATGAAGATCTCAAACCAACCAAACCTATCCCCCACAGGCGAGCCTTCGGACCTGCCAGCTAGATGAGAGCCTGCGCAGCGGGTCTACCTGGGGCCGAGCCGAGCTCGGGGTGCCGATGAAGATCTCAAACCAACCAAACCTATCCCCCACAGGCGAGCCTTCAGACCTGCCAGCTAGATGAGAGCCTGCGCAGCGGGTCTACCTGGGGCCGAGCCGAGCTCGGGGTGCCGATGAAGATCTCAAACCAACCAAACCTATCCCCCACAGGCGAGCCTTCGGACCTGCCAGCTAGATGAGAGCCTGCGCAGCGGGTCTACCTGGGGCCGAGCCGAGCTCGGGGTGCCGATGAAGATCTCAAACCAACCAAACCTATCCCCCACAGGCGAGCCTTCGGACCTGCCAGCTAGATGAGAGCCTGCGCAGCGGGTCTACCTAGGGCCGAGCCGAGCTCGGGGTGCCGATGAAGATCTCAAACCAACCAAACCTATCCCCCACAGGCGAGCCTTCGGACCTGCCAGCTAGATGAGAGCCTGCGCAGCGGGTCTACCTGGGGCCGAGCCGAGCTCGGGGTGCCGATGAAGATCTCAAACCAACCAAACCTATCCCCCACAGGCGAGCCTTCGGACCTGCCAGCTAGATGAGAGCCTGCGCAGCGGGTCTACCTTGGGCCGAGCCGAGCTCGGGGTGCCGATGAAGATCTCAAACCAACCAAACCTATCCCCCACAGGCGAGCCTTCGGACCTGCCAGCTAGATGAGAGCCTGCGCAGCGGGTCTACCTGGGGCCGAGCCGAGCTCGGGGTGTCACAAAACATTCAACTATGTTATGTCATGAAAAATTCGACACTAGTTAAAGGAGAATCAATCGGTATAATATAACACGTTTAATTTTGAGATACACGGTTACATCCTTCCCCCCTCAGGGGTAGAATCGTTTTAGATCATCACCACTCCACGTGTGGCTTAAGGCTCTTCCCTCCACGTCCTGGAGGTAGTATCCCCCTGTTCCGAGGACTTCCTTTACAATGCATGGACCTTCCCAGTTCGGGTGGAGCTTACCCACGGGAGCCGATCTTCCCGCTGCGTCGACCTTTCTCAGCACCAGATCCCCTTCTGCGAAATGTTTGACCATGACATGCTTATCAAAATGCTTGGCCATCCGTCGCTTGATTTCTTCTTGCCTGATAGCCGCCACGTCTCGCAGTTCCTCCACCATATCTAATGAGAGGTGCTGCCCCTCTTCATTCTCCACCCTCCAAGTCTCGTCACCTTCGCCCGCGGCTGTGACTCGCGGGGACCGGACCTCAAACTCCACCGGTAGGACGGCTTCACACCCATGAGAGAGCTTGAAGGGGGTCTCACCGGTGGCCGTGTTCGGAGTCGTTCGTAGTGCCCACAGGACCGATGGGAGCTGTTCCACCCAATTTCCCTTCAAGTTTTCCACCTTCTTCTTTAGTAGATTTACAATGATTTTGTTTGCTGCTTCCACTTGACCGTTACTCCGAGGGTGATGGACGGAGGCAAACCGGAGATCTATTCCCAGTTGAGCGCAGAAGCTGATGAACTCCTCGCTGGCAAACTGGGGGCCGTTATCGGTCACTATTGCTTGGGGCAACCCATGTCTACAAATGATCTCCCCTCAGATGAAATTCCTTATAACCTGCGAGGTGACCTTGGCTAAAGCTTTAACCTCTAGCCACTTCGAGAAATAATCAATCATGACCAAAAGGAACCTCCTTTGTCCACTAGCCGGAGGAAAGGGCCCAACTAAGTCCATTCCCCAGATAGCAAATGGCCATGGTGCCGTGATACTCCGGAGTCTTTGAGCTGCCAAGAGTTGAAGGGGGGCGAAGAGCTGACATTTTTGACACCTCCTTGCAAACTCCATGGCATCCTTCCTTAGGGTGGGCCAGAAGTACCCCTGTCTGACCACCCTAGCCTCCAGTGTCCTTCCTCCAGAGTGACTGCCGCACTCACCCGAATGCACCTCCCTTAAAATCTTCGAGATTTCTTCTTCGGTTGCACATCTGGCTAGAAGCCCTGACAACATCTTACGATGCAGACCCCCCTCCATCATCAAGTAGTGAGCCGCCTTGCGCTTGAAGCTTCTCCCCACCTTGGTCCCCTCAGGCAGTTCACTGGTGGTTAGGAAGGCCACAAATGGATCTATCCACGAGGGTTGCTGATCCACAAGCATCAACTCTCCTTCCTCGATAGCTGGTCGGAACAGCTCCGTCAAGGTCCCTCCTACCTGAGGTCCGAACTTGGCCAGTCGATCGGCGGCTACACTTTCTTCCCTTGGAATATGTTGAATTGAGAAAGACCGGAATCCTCCGATGATCACCCTTACCTTGGAGAGGTATCTGATGAGGGTTGGCTCCCGAGTTTCAAACTCTCCCCGGATTTGCGATGTCACTACCTTTGAGTCAGTGAAAACTTCTACCTCCTGAATCCCCAGCTCCTTTGCCAGGCGAAGGCCAGCAATAACGGCCTCATACTCCGCTTGATTGTTGGTCACTGGGAAATGTAAAATGACTGCTTGCTCTATGGTTACCCCCTGGGGACTTGTCAACACCACCCCTGCCCCTAGGGAGTGCCTTCCTGAGGCCCCATCAACCGTCAACTTCCATGCTTCTCGTGGTTGCTGCTCTTCCCCCTCGACCTCAACAACATAGTTTGCTAGAAAGTCCGCCACCGCCTGTGCCTTGATGGAGAGCCTTGGTACAAAGGAGATGTCGAACTCGCTTAGCTCAATGGACCACTTAGCCAGCCTCCCCGAGTGCTCCACTCCTTCGAAGATCTTGCGAAGAGGGTGGTCGGTCACCACCCTAATCGAATGCGCTTGAAAGTACGGCCGGAGCTTTCTGGCCGAGATGACCAAGGCATAAGCGAGCTTTTCCAGGATGGGGTAGCGAAGCTCTGCATTTCTCAATATCCGGCTGACGTAGTAGATGGGAAGCTGCTTCTTTCCTTCTTCTCTTACTAGGACGGAGCTTACCGCCTCCTCCCCTACTCCGAGGTACAAGGTCAAGTCCTCCCCATCCTTTGGGCTCTGAAGGAGGGGAGCCTGAGATAGTTGCCTTTTCAGCCCTTGGAAAGCCTCTTCGCACTCGGCCGTCCATTCGAACCTTTGATTCCCCCGCAGCACTTTAAAGAATGAAGAACACTTGTCTCCTGCCCGGGAGAGGAACCTGCTTAGCCCAGCCAGCTTGCCTGTCAAGCGCTGAACCTCCTTGACGTCGCGGGGTGACTCCAAATCCAGGATGGCCTTGACTTTGTCCGGGTTGGGCTCCACTCCTTCCGGAGTCAGGAGATGCCCGAGGAACTTCCCGCGGCTTGCCCCGAAGACACACTTCAAGGGATTCAGCCTCATTTTAAATCTTCTCAGGGTGGCGAATGTTTCCTCGAGGTCTTGCAGGTGCGAAATTATGCATTTGCTTTTGATCATTAGGTCGTCGACGTAGACCTCCAAGTTCCTCCCCCTCTGGTCCCGGAAGACCCGATCCATCATGCGCTGATAGGTAGCCCCTGCGTTCTTTAACCCAAAGGGCATCATCTTGTAACTGAAGCATCCATCCCTCGTGATGAAGGAAACATCCTTGGTGTCAGGAGGGTGCATCCGGATCTGGTGATAACCTGAAAAAGCATCTAAAAACTCATGACAGAAAAACCGACGGCTGAATCAACCAGCGCGTCGATCCGAGACAGGGGATAGCAATCCTTGGGGCATGATTTATTCAACAAAGAAAAGTCAACACACATCCTCCACTTACCACATCCCTTCTTCACCATTACCACATTGGCGATCCAGCCTGGATACTGGATCTCTGAGATGAAGCCCGCCTCCAGGAGCTTCTTGACCTCCTCGCGAATGGGCTCCTCCAGCTTTGTGGCGATGGCCCTCATCTTCTGACGGATGGGGCGGGCGCGGGGATCCAGGTTCAGGCGGTGGCAAGCTACATCGGCTTCGATGCCCGGCATGTCCGCCGCGCTCCAAGCGAAGACGTCAACGTTGCTTTGAATGCAAGCTCGCACCTGCTCCCGGGCCTCAAGACTCAACCCCCTGCTGACCCGCACCCTTTGCACCTCTCCTGCTTTGGTGAAGACCTCCATCTCCACCACTTCTTCAGCCGGTTCCAACCGCGGCTGCTCCCAACCGGTTCTTGCCTCTTCCTCCAGCTCCAGCTCTCCTTTTTCCTCCTCAATCTCCATCGCTTCTACCCCCCTCTGCTGCTGCTGCTCGGCTCCTATGCCTCCCGGGACTTCTCCCTCGACTTCTATCGCCGCCTGCTCTTCTACTTCCACTGCCCCTTCCGGGCTTTCCTGCCCATCGCTCCTCCGTACCACCTGCACATCCTCTCGCATCTTCTCTGTCTCTTCCTCTTCGGCTTCCTCTCCAGCTTCCTTTCTTACCTCCTCAAGGACCATCTCCTCTTCCTCCACCACCTCCTCTAGGGCCGCCATCTCAATTTCCAACTCTTCCGCCTCCGCCATCCACGAAATAGTGTTGACTGCCGTAACATAACATTGCCTTGCCACCTTCGGGTCTCCTCTGACCCTGACCTGCACCCCCCCATTGTTGAACTTGAGGCACTGATGGAACGAGGAGGGGACGCAGCGAAAGGCGCTGATGAGGGGACGCCCAAAGATGACATTATAGCTGCTCGGGGCGTCCACGATCACGAACCTGCAGTTCCGCGACACGCCCCCCAACCTTACGTGTAACCCTACTCCTCCTTCTACCTCCTTCCTCTCCCCGGAGAACCCGAACAGAGGTCCATCCGATGCCAAGACTCTCTTCCCTTCAACCCTCATCTCATCAAAAGCTTTCTTGAAGATGACGTTAACCGAGCTCCCGTTATCTACCAGTATCCTTGAAACGATATAGTTCTCCACTGCCGTCTGGATCACCAGGGCGTCGCAGAATGGGTCTTCATAGTCCGACATGTCCGCTGATGAGAAAGTGATCTTTTCTTCTGGTGGAGGAACCTGGGAGGTTGAGGCTACCCCTCTCCGGTACATGGTTTGAAGGCTCCCCTTACGGGTTGCCTCAATCCCCACTCCTCCATGAATCACCCCGATTCCTCCCCGGGTCCCTACATCCACCCGGTCTTCACACCTGTCCTCCGCTTCACCCTGCTGCACCTCCACTATCCTCATCGGTGGATCCTGCCTCCTTGCTCCTCTGGCAGCCCTCAACTCTAAGAACTCCGGGCAGGTGGCCGTTGCGTGCCCCTCCTCTTGGTGGAAGTCACAAAATAGCAATGCCTCCCCGCCCCTTCTCCCGTCTCCCCTTCCTCTTCTGCCTCCTCGAGCTCCCCTGGCTGCTCCTCTCCCTCTTCCTACTTCCATTGCCTCCTGCGGTGGTGGGGGACGATCCCTCGGCTCCTGCCTCCATGCCGGTCGATCGAACCTCCGGGGCTCCCGTAGGTTATCTCTCCCCCGATAGCCTTCTCCTGGACCTTGGGGGCGACCCTCCTGGGGCCTCCAACCCAACCGGTTGACTGGCTCCCGGGCCCCCCAACCCTGCTGCTGCCCAAACCTTCGGGGCTCCTCCCTTCTCCAATCTTCCCTCAGCTCCCTCTGCTCTCTTGATTCCTTCTGTCTTCCCGCTGCTGGTTCCTTCCCGTCCTCTTCTGCTAGCTTGGCCAACTTCCTGGCGAATGCTGGGTTTGCTCTCTCGAAATCAATCTCCTTTGCCGCCCTCTCCATGAGCTCCTCAAAGGAGAGGGGGGGCATCCTCTTCAACTCCATGCTAAAAAATCCCGGTCTCAGCCCCAGGGTGAAGGCCAGCATCAGCGCGTACCCTGGGACCTCCTGGACCAAAAGGATCTCCTCCTGGAATCGGTCGACATAGTGACCCAACATCTCATCCGGCCTCTGCCTCACCGCAAACAGACACTCCGCTTCCTTCTTCCGCTTCTTTGAGGTTGAGAACCTCAACAGAAAACTTCTCCGCAGATCTTCAAAACAGTAGATTGACCTTGCTGGCAACTGGTGAAACCAGTCCCTTGCCTTCTCCTTCAGCGTGATCGCAAAGAGGCGACACTTGAAGGCATCCGTCATCTGTCTTATGGACACAACGTCTTCAAACCACTGTACGTGCTGCACCGGGTCATCCTTCCCTGAGTAGTAGGACATGTCGGGCTCCCGGAACCCCTCCGGTACCGGAGCCGAGATGATGAGCTCGCTAAATGGGCTCTCGCCCCCTGCCTGGCGAGAGGGCACGTCTCGCGGCCTCGGCTGGCTCGCCCGATCCGCGAGACCGTGCCCTGGGAAGAGTTCCCGCACCGCCGCCTCCTTCTCGCCAGGCTCTGTCAATGCCTCCTTGCCCGGGCGCTGGCTCTGGCCTGGGAATAGCTCCCGCGCCGCCATATCTCTCTCGCCAGCCTCGCCCGGGACCTCCTTTCCTGGGCGCTGCCCTGGGGCGTTCTCGCCCAAGAGCGGAACCTCTTCTATCGGGATCTGAGGGGTGGCCCACTCGCCTCTCGCCGAGAAGGCCAAGCTGATCGTCTGCAGAACCTCTCGCCTGAACACATCCAGCATCCTCTTCGTTGCTTCCTCTCCCCGGGTGGGGGAGCCTCCAGAACCTGACCCTTCACCTTCACCTCCAGCCATGGGACAAAACTTAAGGCTTTCTTGAATCGGCTGCCTTCCACGCTCACCGCACCAGAACTGTTGAAGTCAAATATGACCTCAACTGAAGTTCGAAGAAAAAGGGGTGCAGCCAAAACCTACTTCTCTCAAGTCTCACCCCTTGACTGGATTCTAAGGACCTAAGACTGACCCAAAAGCCTCAGCAGGGAGGTCCCACCTCACACCCGGAAGATCTCTGAGAGCTTCCCCTCCAAAGCCAAAGCTGGGCTAGGAGCTCCTCAGAAAGCACTAGAATTCCGGAGACAATGATATCTTGCTTTCTAAGGAGCCCTTATGGGTCTATTTATAGCATTTTGCTGTCCTGAATTTACTGAAAAGCCCCTGGTTGGTCTGCCAATAGCCAAAACCCGCTGTTTTTCTGAGGGTACTGAAGTAATTTCTCCTGAGGGCAATTAGGACATTCTTCCAAAGACCCTGGGCCCCACTCGGCGAGAGCTGATGCCGAGACCTTTCGGCCCAGGGCGTGGCGCGAACGTTCTCGCCCCAAGCGAGAACTCTCGGGATTGAGGCTTGGTTTGGGCGAGAGCGCTTCCGCGCAGCCCGCGCTTGGCGCTCTCGGCCCACGGTTTCTCTCTTATAGCATCCGGCGAGAGCGTTTCCGCCTTCTGTGGGCGAGATCCTCCTTAGGGCGGGACCACTTTGGCTAACCCTCCTGTGACCATTGTGCCTCCTTGTCTGGCTCAGCGAATATGGGGTTGTACATTGATAGTATCCAGATCTGTCGCAACCAAGGATAACTCTGGGCTTGAGTCTGCTTGTAAGTTTGTCTGCACTTTGTATGATGATGACAAAACCCAAACCATAGCAATACTGCGTGTCCAATCCACCAAATCATCTTTACTACAAAACATATTTGATGTAACAAAATGCTTGGCAACATCAATTTCAAATTTGGGTTTTGCATCTTCATAAGATAATGAAAAAAATACCTAGCTTCAACAAAACTATCTAAAATAGTACACAAGTTTTCAAAAATAAGGTTGACGAAGTGACGATACCTCCATCTAAAGGTTGTTGGGGAGTCTACATCGACAGACAATTCCCAATCATGTGATTTGTTTTCCATTAAGCTACAAAGATATGAAGTAACAAGCTACTGTTAATCATAAACAATTTAAAATTTTTGATATGTAAAGCAATAAAATATAAACTTAGATATAAGAGAAGATATGAACCTTCAATAAGCTGGTTTAGAACAATGACAATGACAACATTTATTAATTGTTGCTGAAGGCCAAAAGGATGTAGTGACACTAATACAATTCAAATCTAAACTTCGCAATACAGTGGTCATAACACTGACAATACACTAATACAATTCAAATATAAACATTAGAACTCCGGCATAAGAAGTTATATAAACTGCAATAAATTCATTATCATAAGCACAAAGTGGATGAAACACACACACATGCAACCCAAGCAAGCCAAAATTATAAGATAAAGAAGTTAATATATGCCAAGAACCTTGGAGTTGTTCTAAATTTGAAACCAACCAACATGATATTGACAAATTAACATCCACAAAAATAAAGATTGACAAAAAATCCAAAAAAAAACTGACAATACAGCTATTGCTCATGACATGGATTGTTAATTCGTTTTGGACATGAAATATATATGCAGAAGATTTTAGGGTTTAGGGAAACGAGGGTTAAGGATCCACCCTAAGACTTTGCATAAGAAGACTTTGCATAAGAAGACTTCACGAAATAATCAATTCAGGGAAACGACGACAATAGCGATGAAAACGACGACAAAAACATTCCAAGGAAAAACACTACTTTAGCGATGGGAACGACGACAATGGCTTCACCGGTAAGAGGCGTGAGGGACAAGGGGTTAATGATTCACCGGCGAATGGGGCTCGCGGGAAAGAGGTCAGCTCGCGAGAGGGGTTCGGAAGGTGGAGTCGCTGGTCGCTAGGGCAAAGCGAGAAAGAAGAAGCAGCGGAGTCGCGGGACGCTAGGGCACAGGCGCCAGTCTGCAATGTAATTTCTTTGGAAAGGAGATTGAATGGTTTTGTTTTTTTAAGGTAATTGTTAACCGCAACCCGTAATTGGCTAGTCGCACCCCAAAATCTATCAATTTTTCGCCCCTTTTTGAAATACGTCTTGTACATACAATTTCAGGAAAAGTGGTCAACACGAAAGTTGTAGATATCGACGAGATCTACAACTTTCGTGTTGAACAGTTTTCCTGAAATTGCATGTACAAGACGTATTTCGAAAAGGCACAAAATCTGGGCATATTTCCAAAGTACCCCTTGTACATCCATTTTTAGGAAAAGCGATCAACATGAAAGTTGTAGATCTCGTCGATATATACAACTTTCGTGTTGAACACTTTTCCTGATATTGTATGTACAAGGCGTATTTCGAAAAGGCGCGAAAAATTGGAAGATTTTGGGGTGCGACGAGTAAAATAACAGGTTGCGGTTAACAATCACCTTTTTTTTAGGGTGGTGATATTGGTACACCATATATGGCTATTGATACCCCATTTCAAAAATTAAAACCCATTTTTTTACAATCCTAAATCTAATATTTGTACCCCCTTCTCATCCGCCGCTCCCGCCGCTCCCGCCGCTCCCGCCGCTCCCGCCGCTCCCGCCGCTCCCGCCGCTCCCGCCGCTCCAGGTTACGTCTCTCTCTCTCTCTCTCTCTCTCTCTCCTCTCTCTCTCCTCCCTCTCTCTCTCTCTCTCTAAGCTATGAGTGAGGATGAAGAGAGAGTGAGTGAGAATGCTTTTCTCCATCGAGTGAGGATGCTTTTCTCCATCGATTTTTTTGGGATATTGATTGTTTAATATGAAAAAAGGCGTGTCTTTCTATCTTTTCTCTGATTCTCACAAAAAAAAATCCTTAAAACATTGGTCTGTGTGATGCTTAAGTGATTCCTTGGTGCAGTTTGTGTACTCATAACTTAAAGTGTTGTCAATGTATACAGTTGGTCGATCAAGTTACTAAGTTTTTCTTCCATGCTTATGAAGCATTTCCTATTAATTTTCATGAACACTTAGCTTTGAATCTTGATCACCTATGGTTTACCCTGGTGTTTGGATTGCACCGGAGCCTCATGCTGACCAATCCTTTTCGTAATGCCGCAGTCAACCAAGGTATTGGCCAATGTGCGCTCGATTGTCTGCACGAGTTCCTTCGGTTTTGTTTTTCATGTGTTTGAGAAGTATTGATGTTGTTTAGGCACATTACCCAAATTGTTGTATAGTTAATTTTGATTCTAAAGGCAATTGAATATTGCGGAGTTGTACTAACTTTCTTCTTTGATGACAATCAATATATTACCTTTATTGCACAACATGTGATTCTTAATGTTTTAGTTGCATCGTATTTTACCGTTTAAAATTTTAAACTTGGGGTATACATAGCGAGTGGGTGTACAAATATATTTTTAAGGTGTACAAATAGAAATGAGATATCAATAGCCATAAATAGTGTACCAATATCACTACCTTTTTTTAAGAGTGCACATAGCTAAAAACGGTTTGCACACGACACCTCTCTTAATTTCTCTTGTATTGTCCACAGCTGAAGTTCGTCGGACAGCAACCGGGAACGTCTTCTTCAACTTACCTTCGATGACTTCCTTTCTCTATCAAAACAGAACCACTTCCTACCTTCTTCACAACCTTCGAAACCCGAACCCCATAATCGTTCTCCTCCATACCAAACCTCTCCTTCCACCTCCTCATCCAGTAAAATCCTCTAACCCTAGTTCCCCTGTGTCTTCCAACACCACCTTCTTCTCTGCCCTCTTCTCCCGCCGAAACCTCGATTCTCTGAACCCTCGCATCCTCCAAAGTCATTCGATATCCCGAGCACCAGATCATAATCCACCGACATTGTCGGGCAATTCTCAGCCCGATTTACGCCACCGGGAGATCACCGGTCCGACGGTCGAGCGCGATTTCTCCTCTCTCGCCAACGAGACCCGCGAGGTCATCGATTCCCTTCGGAGATCCATCTACGATCTCAGCTCGGCTCTTGCGGTGCTCGGCATCGCTCACCTTGGCCTCGGTGCTTGGATCTCCTACACTCAACCCTCGAACGATGTCTCCGTTCAGGGAGCTGCCTCCTTTGCCTTCCCCTTCTTTCTGGCCTTCCTTTTGCGAAGGACCCTCAAGCCTTTGAGCTTCCTTCAGAAGATGGAGGAGCAAGGACGGCTGCAGATTTTTACGCTCTCACTCCAGGTTTCCAAAAATTTGCGGCTTCTGTTTGTGAGGGCGAATGCGGCTTGCATTTTCTGTATTGTTGGTATTTCTGCTGGCTCCGTGGTTTCTCTCTTGATGCGCTGAGATAGTTAAGTGATGTTTAATTCATGTTATTACTGTATTTGTTTGGATTTGTTGTTGAATAGTGCAATGAGTTTCTCTCGTTAAGGATGAGGATGAAGTTATTTTTATGATGTTTTTATTTCTTTATTGCATTTCAACTAGGCTTTGTTAAAGAAGATAAAGCAAAGAACAAAAAAGACATATAGGGATGAAGAAGATAAGTGATTTTTCATTGCTCAAAATCGTTTCTTTCATTGATTCAGTTCATAGTTCATAACATAGTGCTGAAACTGGTGCTTAGTTTTTCTACTACATTTAATTTTAATGTTTTCTGGAGAGCCTGCTCTTCTTTTTCTCGATTCTCCTTCAGATGGATTCCTCTTCTGACGGTCTTCACTTTTATTGTGGATTTCTATGATCAGAACTAACTTATTCAGCAGGCTTATTTACATTTTATCTAGGTGACACTTTTGATAATTTGCCAATATAAATAAATAAATATCCAACTGAATTGTGTATAAATTTTGTAATACTTTGGGTTGAGCACTACTACTCATGCCCACTTAATCATGCATATGTAGCATTAGTGGTTATCTGGTAGTAAAAAACCAGTTTCGTACTCTTCTACTTTAATGTTGTTTATTTTCTTTAGGAGCTTGAAGTAGTACTAAAATCTGGTCGAGGTTTACTTTTTTATTGATTTTTTAAAAGTTGAGCTGAATACATACTTTCGTTGAGATTGAATCGATGTTTGTGATGTGAGCCCCATTTTTAAAGTCGCGCATGAGGCACTAGGTGCAAGACACCACACCTCTACTAGGCAGACGCAGGCTTGGTGGCCTAGTCGCACTCCTCAACCGAGGCGCATGGTGTTGGAACATGCGTTCCGCATCTCTTGATTTGAGAATAACAAATCTCATTGTGTATTTGATCATGCTTGTTGTGTGTTTATAGTGTGCATAAACTATAGGTAAAATACCCCTATGTGCATGATGAAGACTGAAGACATTGCTCTGAAAAGAGAGCTAGCACAAGGAGGTAGCCCTGAAGATTTAGGGACAGTTGGCCAAAAGCAGTTGAACGCACAAAATGGCGGGAGCAAGGCCATAATAAGCAAGTACGTACTGTGGCGCTGTAACAACTAACGCGTGGAGTTAACTTATGGAAGGCCCACCACAACTGATTGAGGAACAAATAAAGATGGAGATTCGACGACGCAGAGCGTATATTGCTAACGCGGCGTGGCAAGTTAGAATGACAAAATTGGAGCAACGCGTCTACCATATCGGGCTCGATCCGCGTGCCTCTCACCTTACTTATGGGATATCGTCCAATGGTAACCTTATCGTTGGCGGTAGATTCCCGAGTTTATTTAAAGAGCAGATCTCTTCCTTTCCATTTTACACGAACCAGAGCCATATCTCCAATCCTTCATCAGAGCCCTCTTCCCTGAATTCTAGAGCACTCCCCACACCGTTCGTAAAAGCCCAGAATTTAGAGGAGGTTTCAAAAAGATTACACGATGCAAAGGTCGCACACATCGACACCGACATTCTCTTTGGCGTGCTTTCAACCTCATTTTCGAGTTCTTCTACATAGGAAGTTTTTGTTTCAAAGTTTTTTTATTCGTGTATTTCTTCTTGATTATCTTTTGTCAGTAGTGAAATTTGCCGCAGTATTTGGCGACTAGGTCTTGCGAGACTTAGAGGGAATTCACCACGAATGGTGACGACTAGATTTAGGGTTAGATCTAGGAGGCGACTCGAGGCCGTATCTGGGGAAAGAGACGGGAGCCAACCGGTTCGTGGGAGAAATTAGACGTAAAGTGACATTTTGACTATCACTGATTCCAAATGGGGGTTTTTCAAATGAGCTAGAAATAAAGTTTGATTTTTTTAAAACGCAATGGAGTAAAACTCCCAAACAAATCAAGGTTACAAATATCAAATACCGAGGATACATCAGTAAGAGTTTTTTGTGTCAATTTTAATATGTCAGTGGATATATTGAGGATATTACATATATCAGATTATAATTTTTAATTATTTATATAAATAATTTTATATAGATAATTTTATATAAATATAATCATTATATATATATACACACACACGAGTGCCCGACACGGGGCTCCACCCCTATAGCCTCGCGCGACAGTACACGGCTCGTGGCGGTGGGCTTCGCCCTCCCACCCACGACACAAAAAAGATATATATTTGTGTGTGTATGTGTTGCATGTCTTTTTATATATTAAAAAATATATAGCTATATTTAAACAAAATATAGTTTGTAGTATAAACCAAACAACACCGGTGGCGGAATGGATTGACGTCTCACTTACAATTAGGCAGTTGGCGGTTCAAGTGACAGTGCATGGGAGGCCCCCGTGCCCTGCACGATAGTAGTCGTGCTGCAGCGGAGGGCTTCGCCCCACGACGGTTCTTATTTTTTTTATTATGTGCTAGGTCAGGATTTATTCTTAGATGTTTGTTGGAGTGTGAACAACAAAACCCAACAAATATATAGAAATTACCTAGAAGAAAGTGCAAGTACAACCAACTCCCGTCACCTAAACTGCACAGCAGATCAAAAATTAGAGAGCGGCTAGTTCAGTCTTGATTATTTGACGTAAGTTGAAGTGAAAACCACAAAGGGGATAATATATTAAAATTACCTAGCAAAAACTATCAGTACAACTCCCGTCACCAGAACTACAATTTACTTCAGAAAATATTAGTATTCATAGTTTAAAGCATCAAAAAAATCTGTAAAACAACGAATGTATAGAAAAAAGTGAACCCTAATTTTCAGATCTGAAACATATAAAAAAGAGGTAAAGTAAGAAGGTATCAAAGAGGCAATCAATGACTGAAGCTTACGCTGGGGAAGATGCGCATGTTCGATATAAGTTAAAGAAATCGTCAAGATCTGGAGAAGGATGCCCAAAAAAACATTTGAAATATGACTGAAAGTCAAGGAGGAATGAAATATCATTTTCAGATCTGGAAATAATTTCAGATCTGAAATGTTACTGAATGCCGAAGTTGATTTAAGGATTTGAAGAGTGTTCAACTCTGTTTTGCGAGGAGCGATGCGTCGAGGGAGGTGTTTGTGGATGCCAGAAGCCTGAGGAGGGGTTGGAGGAGGCGCACTTTTGATTCTTTCTTGGTCGGAGAGGAGTTCCGTTGGAGCGGGGGTTCCCTCGGGCGATCTTTCTGGTGCGGGCCGCAGAGGAGGAGGCGATGTGGCGACTGGTCGGGGGAGGTGTGGTTTGCGAAGAGGTATAGGGTTGGAGGAGGAGTTCCGTTGGAGATGGTGTTCCGTTGGGAGAAATTTTGACGGAGGACCGCAGAAGAGGCATTTTTGTAAGAGGTCGGGGGAGGTGCGGTTTGTGAAGAGATTTTGGTTTGGCTGGTTTTGAAATGCTGTGAGTAGCCTATATAATGGAGACCGTGCATCATAGGCAGAAATATTAATCAAGGTTGCGATTCATCCAATGGAATTTAAAATCATGGCTTTAAAAAGCCACCCATATTTCTTTTTATAATAGTATAAATATAAATGTATATAATGATATATTATCAATTTAACATTTAGTGAACTTTTAAATATACCAAAAAATATAAATATTTTTGTTATGCAAGTGATAACGGGATAATAATTGGAAGAAACCAGAACAAGCAAGATGCCAGGAGGTCAACGATGGAAGATAAATAGCCCTCTGTCAAAATCCAAAGACCAAGCAGAATTGACGTCGATTACATGAGGGCACAAGGAAGAAAGAAAGCGGAAAGATTAAGAGAGTCGAGAGCTAGGGTACAAAACAACTCAAACAATGAAATAATTTCATTTCGTAGTCTATAACAGTGTTCTATGTTTAGACATTTGTATCCTATTATTTTCCAAATGATTTAATATATCCTATACTTAAACATTCCGACGTTGGAAAATCTAACAAGTTCCGGTGCATTATGAATGTTGTTAAAAAAGTCCAAGTAAAGGCTCATGTTTGTGGCCCATTTAGTCTTTTATTTTTTCTGTTTATGCATTAGTCCCACACCTTGTATAGGGGACTCTTCTCTCTTTCTCCCTATATATATATATATATATATATATATATATATATATATATATTCATACATTGTATATGATAATGAAGAACTATAAACAAGATTCAGCTTATCTCTACATGGTATCAAAGCCAGGTTCGAACCCGCAGTTTCAAATTTTCTAACCGCATGCGGTCTCCTCTCTCCAGGACTAGCGACAGCTCGCCTGCCCCTCTAACCGCAGATCCCCCCGCGGTTTCTCCTTGTCTACCTGCTTCTGCTTCTCCCTCTCTCGTGGCTTCCACTTCCACATCATCTTGGCTCTCTTATAGCCCTCTTTCCTCTGACAGGTGGGCCCCTCTCTCCTCCGGTCTTCTTGCCACATGCTCGTCTTGCCGCTGCTATCTTTGCTAGTCTCCGCGGTCTCCCCGTGCTAGCTGCTGTCGCCGCGATCTTTGCTTGTCGCGATCTCCCCGCGATCTTTGCTCGTCTTTGCTAGTGCTCGCCTCTCTAGCCGCACGATCTCTCCTCGTCTTCTCGCCGCGTGCCCACCTCTCTAGACACGTGATATCTCCTTGTCTTCTCGCCACGTGCTCGCCTTGCCGCCGCGATCTTTGCTAGTCGCCACGGTCTCCCCGTGCTAGCTGCTGCCGCCACGATCTTGCTAGTTGCCACGGTATCCCCGTGCCCCGCTTTCCTCCGGTCTTGCCGACTACTCTAGTCGCTGCTCCTGCTCGCGGCACCTGCTCCTACCGACTTTTCGTGATGCGCAGCCTTGCCGACCTCTCTAGCCGCGCGGTCTGGGCTCCTTCTGCTCTTGCTCTTGTCGACTTCAGTAATCGCATTGTGCGACTTGTGTCTGTCCGGTTCTCCTGCTTTGCCGCTGCTACCTTGCCTCTTGTCTAGTCACCGCTTAGCCGCTGCGACCTTGCACCTTGTCTAGTCGCCGGTTAGAAGCTGTCCTGCTTTGCCGCTGCGACCTTGCCCCTTGTCTAGTCACCTCTTAGCCGCTGTTTTGCCGCTCTAGCCGCTGTGACTCCACGAGGTCTTTAATTGATTCTTCAGGGCAGCCCGCGCTCCCTCCTCCAGCCCGATTGTTCCTTGCTCTTGAACTGCGTGATGAGTTGAGAATCACCACCATTTCCCTCACTGGGAAGAAGAACTTCATTGAATGGGTGCATTCTGTCAGACCGGTTCTTCAGTCTAAGGGACTTCTGCAACATCTCACTAAGGATCCTCCTCCACCCACCGATGACTGGCTTCGTCATGATGAACGTGTTCAAAGGTGGCTCCTCAACTCCCTTGATGATGAACCTTACCACATGACCCTGTATCACGAGACGGCCAAGGCGATGTGGGAAGAACTCTATTTCCTATGTTCCGGCAAGGACAGTCTCCAACACCTATATGACATCATCACAGATCTTCAGACTTTTGACACTGGTGGTGCTGCTGACTTGACCTCTTTTGTTGCTCGGGCTAAGACACTAGCTGAAGCCTGGATCTGCCATCAGCCCCCTACTACGGATCTCGTTGCCCAGCGTGCTCAGAAGGAAGCTGTCTGTATTGCCATTATGATGGCGCGTGTCTCGCCTCATCTTCAGAGCGTTCAAGCTCAAATCCTCTCATCTGCTGCTATCCCCTCACTCTCTGATGTGTGCTCTATGCTGCTCAAAGTATCACCACCTCCTGATACTACTGGACTCCCCTCGCCGGCCCTCCTTCAGCACACTTATTCACCATTACTACCTCTCCCTCCACCTTCCCGTGGAGGGCGTTCAGGCTTTCAAGGAAGGGTTCGTGGTGGCCGACCACGTCTTAACTGTTCCTTCTGCGGTAAGGACGGACACCTTGAGGCGACCTGCTACCACAAAAATGGTCTTCCTCCTCGTCTGATTGCGTCTGTTGCGGCCGACAGCCCCTCTGCCACTCGTGCTGATCTTGAAGAAGTCCGCCTCAGCTCAAACAACTTCACGGAATGCTCAGTCTCTCGCCTGCCTCCGTTGCCTCCGCTGCCTCCATCTCCAATAAAGGTATCGCTTGTCTCTCCACTAGTCCACGCTGGATAGTGGATTCAGGTGCTATTCACCATATCACCACGCTGAAGCCACATCAATACTTGGATTTTCAGCATCCAAGTGTATCACAGTGGCCAATGACGACACCATTCCTGTCTCCGGCTCCGCTGATATCCT
The DNA here is from genome assembly GCA_039583875.1 of Platanthera guangdongensis. NCBI lineage: Eukaryota > Viridiplantae > Streptophyta > Magnoliopsida > Asparagales > Orchidaceae > Platanthera > Platanthera guangdongensis. The sequence goes on from CM077159.1 coordinate 67,836,418, forward strand.
TCTCCATTCCTCGCTCTCTCTCCGCTCGGCTCTTAATATCCCGGACTCCCTATTTAATTTACTTTCTGTCAGTCACCTTACTATCGATTTGGATTGCTCTATCACATTCACACCATTTCTGATGCAGGATCGACGGACGCAGAGTATCATTGGTAAAAGACGACTGCAAAATGAACTCTACCTTCTTGATGTTCCTCCTACCATCCTCTCATCCATCGCCTCCGTTGATTGACATCAGCGTCTTGGGAATGCTCCTCTTCCTGTCCTCCCGAAGGCTCTTCCAGAGATCTCTTTTCCTGTTTTTATGTGCGATTCATGTAGTTTGGGCAAACAACACCGTTTTTTTCCTCCTCATTATACTCAGAGCTCTGCTCCTTTTGTTTTACTACATTCTGATATTTGGGGCCCGTACAAAATTACTAATGTAGTTGCTTATCGTTATTCTATCGTCTTTATTGATGATTATTTTTGAATAACTTGACTATACTTACTTCGTGATCGCTCCAAGCTTTCCCGTGTGTTTCAGACTTTTGTTCTTGAAACTTGCACACAGTTTTACGAACCAATAAAAACTCTCCGGACAGATAATGCTCGCGAGTACACAAGCCATGAATTTGTTAAACTATGCTCTGAATTTGGAATTATTCACCAGACGTCGTGTGCCCTATACCCCCTAACAAAACGGCGTTGCTGAACGTAAAAATCGACATCTTCTCGACTTTGCTCACTCCCTCATAATTCAAATGCTGGTCCCCAAGGCTTACTGGAACTTTGCGCTGTCGACGACATGCTATCTCATTAACCGTCTCCTTTCCTCCGTCCTTCAAATTGCTACTCCGTTTGTCTCCTCTTCCCCTTTACTTCGCCATTCTCTCTCACCCCTCCCATCTTTAGTTTTACCTGCTACGTTCACCTACTTGGTCCGTCCACGGACAAGTTGGATCCTCGGGCAGCCAAACACATGTTTGTCGGTTATTCCCGTACTCAGAAGCGATATGTCTGCTACTCTCCTACTACAAGCAAGGTGACAGTTTCTGCTGATGTTACCTTCTGGGAAGATCAACCGTTCTTCTCCGCCCCAAACCCAGCTCTTCCACCACAATCCATCCACTGCTCCTCCCAGTTACCTCTACTCCACCACTGCTCCTCCCTGACACGGCTCCCGTTCTCTATAGACCCCTCTTATCCGTGTCTATACTCATCGCCCTCCTCGCTCCGCCGCCCCGATGCAGTCAACTTCGACCTCTGACACTCTGCGACCTGCTGATCCGCCACCGACCTCCACCGCTCATCCCATGGCGAACTATGTATCGTTATATTGCCTGTCCCCATGGCTTCACACCTTTTCTACTTCTTTATCCTCTATTTTTGTCCCTAACTCTGTGCAAGAGGTTCTCCAACATCCGGACTGGCGGACAGCTTTGGACGAAGAAATGACAGCCCTCTGGGCTAACCAGACATGAGATCGGTTCCCCTTCCTCCAGGCCACACTACTGTTGGTTGTAAATGAGTCTTTGTCATTAAGCATGCTCCTAATGGTGCAATTGACCGTCTTAAAGCCCGACTGGTCGCTCGTGGCTTTACTCAACAACAAGGTCTCGATTATGAGGAAACGTTCTCTCCAGTGGCCAAGCTCAACACAGTTCATGTCCTCTTCGTGGTTGTGCATCGCCACTGGCCCTTACATCAGCTGGATATCAAGAATGCGTTTCTAAATGGTGACCTACAAGAAACGCTCTACATGCAACAGCCGCCCGGGTTTGAGACCACGGGGGAGTCCCGAGTTTGTCACCTTAAGAAGTCTATTTATGGTCTCAAACAATCCCCTCGAGCATGGTTTGATAAGTTCAGTAAGTATGTTCGGGAGGTTGGCTTTACTCAAAACTCGACAGACTTCTCACTGTTCACTCGACATCGAAATACATGAACGGTTCTTCATTTGGTATATGTCGATGTCATCCTAATTATAGGCGACGATTCAAAGGGAATACAAGCGGTCAAACAACATCTTAGTTCCGTTTTTCAAACAAAAGATCTGAGGAACATTCGATACTTTCTTGGTCTTGAGATCGCAAGACGTCCTGATGGACTTGTCCTCTCTCAACGAAAATACAGTCTCGACCTTCTTCAGGATACTGGCTATTCTGGATGCAAGCCGATTAACACCCAATGGATGTCAATCACAAGCTGTGCCCACATGCTTCTGATGCAGATCTTCTTCTTCCAAATCCAGAATACTATCCCGGTCAGACACATTACTCTCTCGAACTCCATGCAGGAGGAGCACCTGATAAAAGAAAATTACCAGCGACCCCTCTAACGTTGAGGGGGTGGCTCATGGCAATGATGTGGGCTCCGTTGGAGAACCTATCTACCACCAAAACTTTGATTGAACATCCTCGGGAGGTGGGTAAACCCTCTATGAAGTGGATGAAAATATCGGCCCATATTTGTATTGGTACCAGAAGAGACTGAAGAAGCACTGCTAGAAAGAGTTGATCCGTCTTGCTCCGCTGACAAACTATACATGCAACAATGAAATCCTAATGTAAACTAATTTGGAAAATGTTTTGAAAATTAGAAAATTTAACTAATTAATTTATGTGTGCTAGGATCCCAAGAGAGTAGGCTTCACATTAGAGAATCTCGAGCTTAAGCCTTTTACATAAATATTTTCAGGAGAACAAGCACGATAGTTAACCGCTAGCGCTTCACAAATAAACAATCACAGTTCCAACAATTTGTGTAAAGAATAATGTCAATGAATGAAGTGGGTGCAAGTGATTGGTAGTGATCACTTAAATTTAATTACATAAAATTAAATTAACAGAGCGAGTGTCGAGATTATGCCTGTTATCAAACTGAACCGAGAAGATCGGCGACTCGGTTTCGAGTGATGGGAGAAGAACAGTGAGGGCTAATGGGTTGGGTGAATTAGGAGAGGGATGATGAAGGCTCTATGGATGAAATATGCGGCACGTGTTTAGAGGGAAGACGTAAAATGCATTCGAGCATGGCTTTGGTGGCTCGGAAGGAGCAGAGACAGGTTCGAGGAGGGAATGTCAAGCTTGGTAGGGATGCTGGTAGGTCAAATGGCCTACAGGGAAAATAGTCGAATGAGCTTATCGTCTGGAAGTGAAATGAGCAGGATGGAATCGTGATCCCCAAACATCCCACTTGAAATTGCCAGAATAGGGCAGAGATGGAGTCAACAGAGGTTGTTCGGCTCCTAGGAGGTCAGTGCGAGACTGCAGCTGGACGGCATAAGGAAAAATGGGACTGCAAGCTCACTGGGACACCGTCAATACTGGAGGAGGGCTGGGATGAGATAGTCGAAGGTAGACCGGTCCTCAGGGAGGATCGATGGGGTTCAGCAGGGTTGCTGCTGCAGAGGCACGACCATTGGGAGTGACTATGAGATTCAAAAGAATCTCTGCGGCAGAAATGAGTCTGTTCTCTGGGAATTGGTAACATCGATGAATAAAATAGTCTATTCCTTGATTCAATCTAGTCTGCCCTTGCTTGGGCGAAATGGGGAGATTAGATAGAAGAGTTAAATGAGACTATGGAGAGACGGGAGATTATTTCGACCGGGCTCCGTCCCGAAATCTCCGTCTGGGTGAGGGGAGGTGTTGCCGAGTGGAGGTATCAACGGGCGCGATTTAGAGAGAGAGGAAAGACAAGCAAAGCAAAGGAGCGCGAGCAGATTCTTAGTAGTCGCGTGCGAGCAAAATACTCGCCCCGGAGCCCGGACGTAATAATTTCCGATGGAGAGACGGGCCAGATTTTTAACGAGATGTTTCAAATTTGATGAAATAAATCGGTGAAAAAATCGGCAGTAAAAAAGATGACCCTCCACTGTCCAAAGAGCTAGCTCGAATTTCTGAATAAATTTTTATTTAGAAATTAATTTAATTTCTTATATAATCTTATGCAATTGTTTTATCTTTTGCATACCACCCTACTCATCACAAACATACCAATTTATTTGAAGTTTTATTGGGTGGTCAAGCCATTAAGCGAAAATTCATATGATGTCAAACATACAATATGATGTCAAACAATCACAAAAGTTGCGACCAAAAAAATTGACGATATGAAAATAACCTGAGATTTTATTCGGTTGTGCCACATGATGCATCAAATCCTGCACGCACCTAAATGCGCTGAAGGGTCTCGTAGACCCCTTCATGCGTCCTGCCATTTGTTGAAGCCAGTGACCCGGCTTCACCTACAGTTCGGACCTGAAGTTGCAGCACACACCTACTCTTCTGGAACTACTCTCCCGACGTGAGTCACAAAACCAGAAACAGACCAAGGGTCTCAGCTCGGAGGTCCCGCCTCTTACCCGGAAGAATCAGAAGTTCTCCCCCTCCCTATCCAATGCTGAGCTAGGTGCCTTTGAGGAAGAAGATAGATGAGTTCAACAACCTGTTTAAGGCACCTTATCGGTTTATTTATAAACCTCTGAGTTTGACCGGCCAATAACCAAACTGAACCGACCTGAAATTACCAAAATTTCCTGTGCTCGGTCTGCCAACAGCCAAACTCCGCTGTTCTGAAGCGCTATAGGTAGACCACCAAAGACAAAATGGTAAAATTTCCTGGGGTAGAATAGTAAAATCCCCCTTGAGGGTAAGAAGGTAAAAACATTTTTTTTCTCATACGGCGAGTGAGAAATTGGCCAATGGGGGGGGGGGGGACGAGCCTACCTGTCCGTCTCGCAAGTCTCCCGTCTTGCGAGAGTCATCTCGCCACCAAGGGCCAGCCCGCGTCGCGAGAGAGATCTCGCCTACTCCGCTGCACCCCTTCTCGCCTTCGGCGAGTGGACCCCATGGTCCCACTCGCCTCTTCAGCTACTCTCGCCACCTTCTCAACTGCTAATTGAGCCGCCTCCCGCGATCCCAAGGTTGTACACAGTCCCCGCTCTTTTCGAGGTTGCCCAAGCTCGGAAAGAAAGTCCAACCGAGGCTCGCGGCGTTGGGATTCATTTATGAGAATCTTTGGCGGGCCCTCCCCCTGGAGCCTATAAATATGTGGCCCCATCTCATCATGGAGGCTGCTGTAACGCCCCCGGTTTTTTTTGTGTTTTGTTTGACCTTTGGTTGGCGTTACGATGACGTGTTTCCGGCTCTTTGCCGTTGTATAGCGTGATCTTAGCTCTTAGGGTTCCCTGTGTAGCCTGTTTGTAGCCTGTTAGCGAGATTCCCCAGCTAGCCGGAGTCCGTTTGATGACTCGGTTGGGCCTCTTAGGGAATGCTTGTGTTTTGGCTTCGGGTGGTGATATCCCGGGTTTTGTTCGTCGAATGCTAATTTCGACTTCGCAGTTGTGTTCGTAGCGTGGGTTTTTAGCTGCGACGTGAATTTCATCATTTTTCCGAGATGTTTTGAGTCTCGTGTTGTTTTGATATTGCGTGTAAGTAATTAATATGTATTGATTGTTTATTATTAAACTGCCGTGTGTGTATATATATATATATATATATAGCCTTGGGTTAGAAATTAGGGCTCAGTTCTTTGTCTTTTCCTTTTTCTCTTTCTGGAAGAAGCCGCCGCATGTGCGAGAGGAAGAGAACCGCCGGACTACCCTAGCCTTCAGACGCCGATTCCTGGAGATTTAGTGGTCGAAATTCGATTTCGAGAGTGGATCTGGACTGCCCTCGCCTGGATCTGCATTCTTTCTGCTCCTCAGCTTGCTGCTCTGCGGCTAGATCCGAGAGTGGGGGAGGCCGCCGACCAAGTTTTTCTGGTATTGAGGCAAGTGATGTTCCCTCATCCTTGCCATAGTTGATCCTTGTCTTCTTTTTGATTAAATTTTATCTCTTTCCTGCTTAGATCTTAGTTGTACGTTAGGGTTCGTTCCCGATCATACCGCGGTTAGTGTAGAAAAGTTCCCGTTAAATCTCAGATTTCCTGAGGGATTGTGTTTATTAGGGACAGATTTGGTTCGGTTCAGGTCGAGTAGTTGCTATTGCCGATGGATGATGGAACTCGAGAGAGAGGCCTCGTTCTCGTTTTGGTTGTTTGCTGGGTTTGGCGCCGGTGGCCAGTCGGGGTGTCGACACCGGCCAGCAGGGGTGTCGACACTTGGTGTCGACACCAGCAGCTGTGGTGTCGACACTTAGTGTCGACACCAGCAGCAGGGGTGTCGACACTTGGTGTCGACACCAGCAGCAGGGGTGTCGACACTTGGTGTCGACACCAGCAGCAGGGGTGTCGACACTTGGTGTCGACACCAGCAGCTGTGGTGTCGACACTTGGTGTCGACACCAGCAGCAGGGGTGTCGACACTTGGTGTCGACACCAGCAGCTGTGGTGTCGACACTTGGTGTCGACACTTGGTGTCGACACCAGCAGCTGTGGTGTCGACACTTGGTGTCGACACTTGGTGTCGACACCAGCAGCAGAGGTGTCGACACTTGGTGTCGACACCAGCAGCTGTGGTGTCGACACTTGGTGTCGACACCAGCAGCTGTGGTGTCGACACTTGGTGTCGACACCAGCATCTGTGGTGTCGACACTTGGTGTCGACACCGGCTTGTCGTGGTGTCGACATATCGTGTCGACACTGGGTGCTGCGCTTGTTTTGAGGTCAGAAAGACTCGGGGTTGGTTCGGGTTAGGCGTGCAAGGCCGCGTCGGTTGGACCCGACGTTTTTGCCTTGGGTTCGTGTGTTTCTTAGAATTGTTAGTGTGACTTTTTCCCTAGGGTGGGGGCATTGGGTGTTCGGCTAGTTTCTGCATGCCGACTCTTGGGTTGTGGCAGGTGGTGGAGTTTTGGTGGGCTCTGGAGGGGTGGTTTTATGTGGAGAGCTGTGGCCACCGCCTTTTGCCCCGGTTTGGGTTGGTGTGTGTGAGACCCTAAAACTGCCACTGTTTGACCCCTTAGCCCTTTTTTGGATCTGATTTTGGTTATGTATTCAGATCCATGTTTTGACCACTGCCACCTGCCCACGTGTTAGGACTGTTAGTCCCTTTCCTGCTTTTGCTTTCTTTTCTTTTGGCATATAAGTACATGTCTTGTTGCTGTTGCAGACTCTTTTGGTAGGGCATAATGGTTTTATTGCTCGTACTTGGTGTGCTCTGCTGTGCTCTAGACAATACTCTCTTCTTACTGTCACCCCTTTTCTTTTGCTTATAACAGTTTGTTGCCGGGTTGGTAAACCCTTCTTCTTATTGCTCATTGATCTATTGCTCTATTTACCTTTTGATTATTTCCTTGCTGATGTGTTCTTTTCTTGAATGCCTCAGGTCCAGGTTGTAGCCAGTTCAGCGGCTAGTTCTTTTGGAGGGGCTTGTTGGTGGCCTCTTGGGTAGCTGAGATAGCCGATCCCCGTTTTGTGAGGTAGTCCTTTACTTTTCTGTATAGACATACATACTCGCCATTGGGTTCGTGTCAGGTTGTTGACGCCCACTGGTGGCTTCTTGCGATGCTAGGTATGACTTAAACTGCTGTTTTTGCCTATTTTATGGTTGGTTACTTGCTTCTGGGAAGAATTTATGCTAGATTGCATGTTAGATATTTTAAAACCTAAAAGTATTGCTATATGTATCTCATGCATAACATGTTTTCTAAAATAAAGACACTATTTTTCCTCAGCGTAAAACACTATCTTTCATACCTACTATATTCACCTTAGAGTCGTGCATACCATGAGTCGTCCCCCGGGGACACTCATGCTCATTTAGAGTGTCAACTTAATTGAACCAAAGTATTCTCTACTGCGTATAAATATAATTTTAACTGTGGACTAGCTGATCCACCGTGCCGAGGGATACGACCATTCAACATAACTGATTTTCTTTCACATTTAATCAACGATTTTTCCTTAAAATCTAAGGTCTAGAGTTTTGCCTGAGCGTGTGCAGTTATCCCCTGCACGACGTGGCATCACGACACGTGTTTTCTCTTGCTCTGATACGATTTCTTCGTTGAGAAAATGCGGGTTGTGACAGTTGGTATCAGAGGGAGGTTGCTTGACAAATGGTTGGGCAACCTTTCCCTTGTCTGCATTAGTGGTTAGCGTCATACCATACACACACCGATATGTCATCAGCACGTCTTGGCCGAAGCACGAACACTACACTCATGAGCATAAAGAAGTATACAGGGCATATTATGTAGTATGAGATGCATAATATGTGTTTGTATATGGATCCACCATTAGAGGCAACATGTGAGGGTTATGTAGTATGAGATGCATAACCTCACCACATGAACGCGGCTAGCACGTTTTCTTTTTTCGTTGCATGGGAATGTTATGTAGTATGAGATGCATAACATTTTCATGTGTACGCCGCCCATGGCATGCACTAAGGCCTTTTTAGAATGCATAGCACATCATGCATAACATAACATTTCATAAGCACAACGTGCCAAGCTAAAGATTTGCAAGATGACATATGTACACACATGGTTTTGAGTCAAAAAGAATACAAATACATGCATTCATGGTTTAGGCACCTGAGTTAGTATGATGGTGGTGAACCATCTTAGGTTAAGCATAACATCATCATGGTAGAAACAACTCCCAGAGCAAGTTTTGCAGTTGAAGTTCATATTTAAGTGTGTTTGTCCGTACCGGGTAGTTTTGTTCTAGCTGATGGGCTAGGTTTTGTCTAAAGCTTGTGCGATTTTAGGATGGCGAGACGTCCTGCGACGAGATCGACCCCCCAATCCGAGGGTGAGACGTCAGGAGCGCAGAGCGATGCGTTGGTAGAAAGCCTGCGGCAGAGTAATGAGGCGTTATCGAGGCAGGTAGTGGCTATGCAGGCTCAGATTCAGTCCCTTGTAGCAGTGGTGGCGGGACAGACCCCGAGAGCTCAGGACCCCGCTGAGGGGGTAGCTGTCCCTACCCCTCCTGCTCCTCCCGTGCCTTTGGTTGTGGTGCCCCCGGAGATGACGTTCATATCCCAGTTTCAGCGGCTGAGACCCCCTACCTATGATGGGCAGGCAGATTTCATGATTTTGGATGACTGGCTGATTACCATTGAGGAGATGTTCTCTTACTCAGGGATTACGGACGATCAGAGAGTGATGCTCGCTGCCTACCAGCTCAAGGGCTTAGCAAAGAATTGGTGGCTGAGGGAGAAAGAGAGCTTAGTGGCAGGTTGCACTTGGGAGTCATTTAAGGTGATGTTGTTAAGTAAGTTTCTGCCTTCAGTCGAGCGGGACCGGCTAATGAATGACTTTCTTCATTTAAAGCAGAGGAAACTCACGGTTAGTGAGTATGAGATTGAGTTTAGTAAGTTGAGTCGGTTTGCTCCGGGTCTGGTGAGTGTTGAGGCAGACCGAGTTAAGCGATTCCTGGGTGGACTAAGAAGCGACATTCAGCAGTTAGCGAATGCCTATGGAGCAGTCAGTTATGCCAGCGTGGTTGAAGCTGCCTTGAGAGTTGAGGCCATTGAGAATGCCAAGAATAGAGGCCAACAGTTAAGGAAAGATAATCGGAAGTTCGATGGAGGGAAGAGCCCTCAGGAACCTAATGCAGTCTCGAGAAAGAAGATCAAAGAGATTTGTAGCTTTTGTGGCCGGCCAGGCCACCCCTTTGAGAAGTGTTTCAAAAGGTTGGGAGCGCAGAAGAAGGAACAGGTGCACGCGATTCAGGGTGTTTCCAGGGGAGACTTGGTGTGTGCCTTGTGTGGAAGGAAGGGGCATGAGACTGCCCGTTGTTGGTTAAAAGATAAGGTCTGTTTTCAGTGTGGCCAGAAGGGTCATCTCAAGACAAGGTGCCCTCAGACCCAGCCTATTCTGCAGCCAGTTCCGCTCCAGGCTTTGCCACCGCCTCAACAAATGGATAAAGGAAAGGGGAAGCTGAATGTGCTTTCGGCAGACGAAGCGAAGACCTCGACCCAGGTTATCTCAGGTTCGACTCCTCCCCAGTCGTCTCGTTACGTTCCCTTTTTGGTTGTAGTTTTCGTTTTAGCGCTTGTTGCCGTAGATGCGTGTGCAATTCGTAGGACGTTTTAAGGTAAAGAACCGCTGGACGCGCGTTCTCTTCGATTCCGACGCTACCCACTCGTTTGTGGCTAGAGCCTTCGTGGAGCGGTTCAGTTTGAGCCTAGATCGTGTTGGTGGTGCCTTCTGCGTTAAGTTCCCCTCCGGTGACTCTGTGGTTACGGACCTGGGTGTCCTCGATTGTCCGATTTTGTTGGGAGATTTTCTAGCCAAGGCAGATCTGAAGGTGATTGACCTGGGGGACTTCGATGTTATTTTGGGCATGGACTGGTTGTCAAGGTACGATGCTGTGATCCAGTGCAAGGGTAAGCGCTTGGACTTCGTCAAAGACAACGGTCAGCCAGGGAGCGTTTATGGGTATTCCCTCCAGGAGTCTCCAGTCATTTCTGCGGTGCGTGCTCGGAAGTTGCTTGATTATGGCTGTTTTGCCTGTGTGGTCTCTCTGGTAGGGACGATTGTTAGTGTGCCCCGCTTGGAAGAGATTCCTGTGGTGTGTGACTTCTCTGATGTGTTTCCTGACGATCTTCCCGGTCTTCCACCCGATCGAGATGTCGAGTTTGCCATAGATTTGGAGTCAGACACGCGTCCTATTGTAAAGGCGCCGTACCGGATGGCCCCGCGAGAGCTGGAAGAGTTGCGAATTCAGCTGGATGAGTTGTTGGCAAAAGGCTTTATAAGGCCGAGTGCTTCGCCTTGGGGTGCGCCAGTGCTGTTCGTTAAAAAGAAGGATGGGTCGATGAGGTTATGCATCGACTATAGAGAGCTGAACAAGCTTACTATTAAGAACAGGTACCATTTGCCGCGAATCGACGATTTGTTTGACCAACTGCGTGGTAGTGCCGTGTTTTCCAAGATAGATCTTCGTTCGTGCTATCACCAGTTGAGGATTCGGGAGTCAGATGTTCCGCGGACGGCGTTCCGCTCTCGTCATGGGCATTTTGAGTTTTTGGTTATGTCATTTGGTTTGACTAATGCGCCCTCAGCTTTTATGGATTTGATGAACAGAGTTTTCAAGGATTTTCTAGATAAGTTTGTGATTGTCTTTATAGACGATGTTTTGGTGTATTCTAAAGATGCGGAGGAGCATGATCGACATTTGCGACTGGTCTTGGCGACTCTGAGAGACCATAAGCTATACGCCAAGCTGAGCAAATGTGAATTTTGGTTGCCTCAAGTTTCTTTTCTAGGCCACGTGATTAATAAGGAGGGAATATCGGTGGACCCAGAAAAGATCGCTGCTGTTATGGAATGACGAGACCTGTTACTCCCAAAGAGATCAGAAGCTTCTTGGGTTTGGCTAGTTATTATTGAAGATTTGTAGAAGACTTCTCTACCCTGTCCGCGCCGTTGACCAAGTTGACGCAGAAGAATGTAGCCTTTATATGGGATGGTAAGTGTGAGAAGTCTTTTGAGGAACTAAAAAGAAGGCTATGTTCGGCTCCAATTTTGTCTTTGCCTACGGAGGGTAGTGAGTATGATATATATGTGGATGCGTCGCATGTTGGACTGGGCTGCGTTTTGATGCAGGGCGGGAAGGTGATTGCGTACGGGTCGAGGCAGCTAAAGACTCACGAGAGGAATTACCCTACGCATAACCTGGAGTTTGCAGCTGTGATCTATGCGCTGAAATTGTGGAGGCATTTGCTATATGTCGCGCAGTGCAAGATTTTCACGGATCATAAGAGTTTGAAGTATGTCTTCACTCAGAAAGAATTGAATCTGCGCCAGCGGCGGTGGTTGGAGTACGTGGCCGACTATGATGTTGAAATTCAGTATCATCCGGACAAGGCAAATGTGGTGGCCGATGCCCTAAGTCGGAAGTCAGGTAAGATTTTTAATCTTTCCGCCGAGCGTCTAGTGGAAGAGTTTCTTTTGATGGACATTTCTGTGGGAAGCTGTGATTCGCAGAGTAGCTTGGCAGTGGCAGAACCTTCGTGGATTGCGCTTACGAGACTGCATCAGAAGGACGATCCCGATATTCTGCATTTGTATCTTCGAGCTGAAAAAGGTGAATTACCAGATTTCTCTATAGATGATGCGGGTACCTTGAAGTATCGTGACAGGTTTTGCATCCCCGTGGTTGGAGATATCCGGGATTTGGTGTGCAGAGGAGCCCACGGATCTAGTGTCGCCTACCATTCAGGGTCGACCAAGATGTATCATGATTTAAAAAAGATTGCCTGGTGGTACGGAATGAAGAAGGACATAGCCAGATTTGTTTCAGAGTGTTTCACTTGCAGGCGTGTGAAAGCCGACCATGGGAGGCCTGGTGGCAAGCTGACTCCCTTGGAGATTCCGATGTGGAAGTGAGAGAGTATCTCGATGGATTTCATTACCGGCTTAACGAGATCTCCTAAGGGGCATGATTCAGTCTGGGTAATCGTAGACAGATTGACGAAGAGCGCTCATTTCGTACCATTTAAGATCGATTATCCGATGAGGAAGATAGCCGAGCTGTATCTGGAAGAGGTTGTCAGATTGCATGGTGTACCCGTAAGTATCATATCAGATCGAGACTCCAGGTTCACGTCTCGTTTTTGGAAGAGCCTTCAAGAAGGATTGGGTACAGATTTGAGATATTCTACGGCTTATCATCCGCAGACCAATGGTCAGACGGAGCGAGTAAATCAGATTGTGGAAGATATGATCCGATGCTATATTCTGGACCACGGAGGAGCGTGGGACGAGCGCTTGCGGCTTATGGAATTCGCATATAACAACAGTTATCAAGAAAGCCTGCAAATGGCTCCTTTTGAAACTTTGTATGGGAGGCGCTGCATGACTCCCTTGTTTTGGGCTGAGCTTGGCGAGGGACCTTTGTTGGGTCCAGAAGCGCTCGAGGAGATGAAAATCGCTGTGAAGCTTATTCGGGAAAAGCTTCGAATAGCCCAGGAGAGATATGAGAAGAACGCCAATCGGCGTAGATCGGACTTGGAATTTGCTGTGGGGGACTCGGTGTTCTTAAAGGTCTCCCCGTTGATTGGAGTCAAGCGGCTTGGCAAGAATAGGAAGTTGGACCCGAGGTACGTGGGGCCTTTTCCGATTGTTGAGCGGATTGGGGTATCAGCCTACAGGCTGGCTTTGCCCGCAAATTTCCCTGGCGTGCATGATGTCTTTCACGTCAGTCAACTGCGGAAATGTGTGGTAAATGGCAGGCAGGTGTTGGATTCTGTGCCTCAGTTGGAGCCGAATCTTTCTTATGTGGAGGTGCCTGTTCGCATTTTGGATTCTCAAGTTCGGGCGTTGCGGAAGAAGACTATTCCTATGGTTAAAGTTTTATGGAGGAATCAGGATGTAGAAAGCGCGACTTGGGAGTTGGAGTCGGCTATGAGGGAGGCTCACCCTCATCTATTTCCCTGATCTTGTGTCTGGTATGCTCTGTTTTATTATATAGCCCTTTCCTGGCTCTTTATCTCTACTTCTTTATAGGAGTGTTGTGAGTAAAGTTTCGAGGCAAAACTTTCTTTTAGGGGGAGTGGCTGTAACGCCCGCGGTTTTTCTGTGTTTTGTTTGACCTTTGGCTGGCGTTACGATGACGTGTTTCCGGCTCTTTGCCGTTGTAAAGCGTGGTCTTAGCTCTTAGGGTTCCCTGTGTAGCCTGTTTGTAGCCTGTTAGCGAGATTCCCCAGCTAGCCGGAGTCCGTTTGATGACTCGGTTGGGCATCTTAGGGAATGCTTGTGTTTTGGCTTCGGGTGGTGATATCCCGGGTTTTGTTCGTCGAATGCTAATTTCGACTTCGCAGTTATGTTCGTAGCGTGGGTTTTTAGCTGCGACGTGAATTTCGTCATTTTTCCGAGATGTTTCGGGTCTCGTGTTGTTTTGATATTGCGTGTAAGTAATTAATATGTATTGATTGTTTATTATTAAACTGCTGTATATATATATAGCCTTGGGTTAGAAATTAGGGCTCAGTTCTTTGTCTTTTCCTTTTTCTCTTTCTGGAAGAAGCCGCCGCATGTGCGAGAGGAAGAGAACCGCCGGACTACCCTAGCCTTCGGACGCCGATTCCTGGAGATTTAGTGGTCGAAATTCGATTTCGAGAGTGGATCTGGACTGCCCTCGCCTGGATCTGCATTCTTTCTGCTCCTCAGCTTGCTGCTCTGCGGCTAGATCCGAGAGTGGGGGAGGCCGCCGACCAAGTTTTTCTGGTATTGAGGCAAGTGATGTTCCCTCATCCTTGCCATAGTTGATGCTTGTCTTCTTTTTGATTAAATTTTATCTCTTTCCTGCTTAGATCTTAGGTGTACGTTAGGGTTCGTTCCCGATCATACCGTGGTTAGTGTAGAAAAGTTCCCGTTAAATCTCAGATTTCCTGAGGGATTATGTTTATTAGGGACAGATTTGGTTCGGTTCAGGTCGAGTAGTTGCTATTGCCGATGGATGATGGAACTCGAGAGAGAGGCCTTGTTCTTGTTTTGGTTGTTTGCTGGGTTTGGCGCCGATGGCCAGTCGGGGTGTCGACACCTTTGTGTCGACACCGGCCAGCAGTGGTGTCGACACTTGGTGTCGACACCAGCAGCTGTGGTGTCGACACCAGCAGCAGGGGTGTCGACACTTGGTGTCGACACCAGCAGCAGGGGTGTCGACACTTGGTGTCGACACCAGCAGCAGCGGTGTCGACACTTGGTGTCGACACCAGCCGCAGAGGTGTCGACACTTGGTGTCGACACCAGCAGCTGTGGTGTCGACATTTGGTGTCGACACCAGCAGCAGAGGTGTCAACACTTGGTGTCGACGCCAGCAGCTGTGGTGTCGACACTTGGTGTCGACTCCGGCTTGTCGTGGTGTCGACATATCGTGTCGACACTGGGTGCTGCGCTTGTTTTGGGGTCAGAAAGACTTGGGGTTGGTTCGGGTTAGGCGTGCAAGGCCGCGTCGGTTGGACCCGACGTTTTTGCCTTGAGTTCGTGTGTTTCTTAAAATTGTTAGTGTGACTTTTTCCCTAGGGGGGGGGGCATTGTGTGTTCGGCTAGTTTCTGCATGCCGACTCTTGGGTTGTGGCAGGTGGTGGAGTTTTGGTGGCCTCTGGAGGGGTGGTTTTATGTGGAGAGCTGTGACCACCGCCTTTTGCCCCGGTTTGGGTTGGTGTGTGTGGGACCCTAAAGCTGCCACTGTTTGACCCCTTAGCCCTTTTTGGATCTGATTTTGGTTATGTATTCAGATCCATGTTTTGACCACTGTCACTTGCCCACGTGTTAGGACTGTTAGTCCCTTTCCTGCTTTTGCTTTCTTTTCTTTTGGCATATACGTACATGTCTTGTTGCTGTTGCAGACTCTTTTGGTAGGGCATAATGGTTTTATTGCTCGCACTTGGTGTGCTCTGCTGTGCTCTAGACAATACTCTCTTATTACTGTCACCCCTTTTTTTTTTGCTTATAACAGTTTGTTGCCGGGTTGGTAAACCCTTCTTCTTATTGCTCATTGATCTATTGCTCTATTTACCTTTTGATTATTTCCTTGCTGAGCTGTTCTTTTCTTGAATGGCTCAGGTCCAGGTTGTAGCCAGTTCAGCGGCTAGTTCTTTTGGAGGGGCTTGTTGGTGGCCTCTTGGGTAGCTGAGATAGCTGATCCCCGTTTTGTGAGGTAGTCCTTTACTTTTCTGTATGGACATACATACTCGCCAGTGGGTTCGTGTCAGGTTGTTGACGCATACTGGTGGCTTCTTGCGATGCTGGGTATGACTTAAACTGCTGTTTTTGCCTATTTTATGGTTGGTTACTTGCTTCTGGGAAGGATTTATGCTAGGTTGCATGTTAGATATTTTAAAACTTAAAAGTATTGCTATATGTACCTCATGCATAACATGTTTTCTGAAACAAAGACATTATTTTTCCTCAGCGTAAAACACTATCTTTCATACCTACTATATTCACCTTAGAGTCGTGCATACCATGAGTCGTCCCCCGGGGACACTCATGCTCATTTAGGGTGTCAACTTAATTGAACCAAAGTATTTTCTGCTGCGTATAAATATAATTTTAACTGTGTACTAGCTGATCCACCGTGCCGAGGGATACGGCCATTCAACATAACTGATTTTCTTTCACATTTAATCAACGATTTTTCCTTAAAATCTAAGGTCTAGAGTTTTGCCTGAGCGTGTGCAGTTATCCCCTGCACGACGTGGCATCACGGCACGTGTTTTCTCTTGCTCTGATACGATTTTTTCGTTGAGAAAATGCGGGTTGTGACAACTGCCCCCTCTCTTATTTACGCCTCTCTTGCACCGTCAACATGTCCCATAGCCAGAATTTTCGTGAGCGTCTCGCGATGGCCCGAAAGCAAAACAAGGCCAATGTGGCTGCCCGGACTCCCGCTCTGGTTTGCTCCCCCGCTTCTGCACCTTCATCAAAAAACTTACGGACAATGATTTCATCAAAAAACTTAAGGACACAATGACCCAGGAGATCCTGGAATACCTCATTCATGAGTGCTTGGAAAGTTAATGGTGTGTTGGTGAGCCAGAAGGGCATCACGAGGAACATAAAGTGGCCGTGGTGGGTGCAGAAAACTGTCTTTTCCATATTAGGTGGGGCCATGTGGACGTGGAGGTATCCCGAGCAGAAGTCAAACTTGGAGAAGTTGAGTAATTCCTCCACAACCGGTATGAGAAATTTTCCTTCACTGTCTGCATGTTCAACAAGCGGTAGTCCACACAGTATCTCCACACATTTCACATGTGCAAGTATTGTCGTAGTTGTAGCAAGGGCCTTTGGCGCGATGGTCGGCCATATCTTGGGTCGACAGGTGGCGGAACGCGGCCGGTCGGTCTCCATCCATGACGTCCCAGGTGTGTCCGGTCCTTCCAGGTGTGCCGCTCATAGACACGCACGAAGGTCATGGTGGTGGTGTGAGCTCGGTCGGATTCTGGAACTCCACATTCCAACGGAGCCGCTCATGGAGGCCTGCCGTGAAGATGGACACCTTGTGTGCCGGTGGAATGGAAGGTGTCTGTCAAGCAGCACCAGGAACTGCTCCAAGTAATCCTCAATGGAGCCTGTCTGACTGTGTGAGATGAGGTCATGCGAAGTGGCGACCCGAATCGAAGATTGCAGTGGACCTTGAAATCTTCCAAGGATTGTGGTTGGTCGGGGACTGTTAGGCGGAGACAGCAAGAGGTTGATTCAACGGAGCACTAGAGCTTAGGTCCCAGTCCCTGGGCACAGAAGCCATGCCACTGGGCGGGGAGGGCGGCAACACGACAATACCTTGGGCGCAATGCTCTGAAACCTTAGGAGGATGCTTGACAAGCTGCGAGTGGTCGTTGGTAGCTGTTGGCTCTGATATCAAGTTGATAGAGATCCTCATTTGAGATCTCGTATGCTGTCGAGATATGTAGAAGTCCTTAAGCAGGTTGGAGTTGCCATTCTTAGATCCACGTGAACCTACCACAACAGAGGGAGGAGTCGGGATAAGCTGGATGGACCGGCAGGGAGAGGTAGAGGCGCGGCATGTAGGAAGGCGTGCGACGGGCGGCTTAAGGCAGCGAGACAATATATTAGAAGAGTGAGAGAGAAGAAAAAGAGAGAGAGAGAGGATAAATTAGAAATAACTTTTCATCGTCAAAACCTTTCCAACCTCCACCATATACCAATACCAATGGATACAACCTAAACCCAAACTGTCTGAAATGCTCCTCACTAGGCATAACATAAAAATGAGGTCTAAACAACATAAAACTCACTCGGCAAATAACATACGCACAAAAAGATATCAAGCTTGCTCTCGTGTACGATGTTGGTACTTGTCGCCCGAACAGTAACACATTTCCAGCTACTAACACGTGGATAGAGTTTTTTCTTATCCTCCTAGTCCTTTTTCCCGGCTGCAGGAGCCCTCGGTGGCCGACAATGTGTTCCTGGAGCTGCGTCCACCTCCCAGATAGTGAACTAGGCTGCCTCACTATTTATTATTTGCATAGATGAGTCCGAGTAAATTTATTTTGTATTTACTTTTATTTGGTGCAACATGTTAGTTAATGTTCCTTTCGCTCTTCCTAGGTCCGTTTAAGAACATTTTATTGCAACAATTTTTATCTATATTGAGTACTTTCGGGATATTTTCTTTTATTAAACACTCTTCCAAGCGTGTTGTGTTTTGATTTTTGTCCTAAGATGTGGTATCTTTGCTTGATCATCATTGAGGCGAATCTGTCTTTTTAATTTTCTCACTATTTTTTTCTTGTTTTTTTCCATGCGATTTTCAATATTTTATTGTGATTTTTTAAGCTTCATCTACTAGTAAGCGATGTGGTATCTTTTGCTTGATCATCTTTGTGAATCTGTCTTCCTAATCTTCTCACTATTTTTCCATGAGTTTTTTCTCGCGGTTTTCAATATTTTATTGTGATTTTTTAAAGCTTCATCTATAAGTCAGCGATTGGCATCAAAGGTACATGTTAGGGCTAAGAGGAAAGTGATTCATTTTTTTTCCTTCCATCCACCTCTTCTACTCTTTAGAGCTGCAAAGTCCACCCTACCTTGAATTCCTTCTCCATCAAATCTACGTTCTTTAATGGCAGCCTCCATGAATGTATGGTAGAAGCAAAGCTCATATCCAAATTCTTCAATGTGAATTCATTGGGTCAAGGCACCTTTTGATTGGACATTGTTTTTCTCTGTTGTGGTTTGAAAAAAAAAAGATATTTTTCCCATTTGGATAACCTCCCTTTGGAACTGATAGCATTTTATGCTTAATTCCAGTAGTAGGGAGCGAGGCATATTTAGAAATTTCATTTTATCATCATCTCAAATGACTCCTCCAACTATCAACATGCACTCAAACAGGCCCAGCGAAAGGATGTTGTCTACTCCACAACAGAAAACATCATTCTGCGAGCCGGAAATGTTGGTTCTCATAGAAAGTATCCTCACCATGCACATATTGATGGATTTAAGTATTCTTCTGAAACCAACAAACTTGAAAACTTCAGGTTTTATTATTGATTACTGTTTGAGTTATGAGTATTATCCATTACTAGAGTCCTTTAAGTTTATTTGGGTTTAATCCCACATTGACGGTTTATCTTTAAGTTTTATATAATGCCTCCTTGAGGCATAAATAAATCAATTGAGTCTTTCCTTTCTACTATTCAACATGTTATCTGAGCAGATTCTTTTTTCTCAGATTTTTCTCTGCCATGTCTGTAACACTCCTGATTTTTCGATAATTATTTAATCTTTTTGGTGACGTCATAATGATGTGGGGCGTTACGTTAACGTGGAGCTGACGACGTGTCGCCGTTAGTGTGTTTTTGCGTCTGTCCGGTCGAGTCGGCCAAATTCGTGAGTTATTGTCGAAAATGGAAAATTTCACATTAGAAAATTAAATTAATTAATTTTTGACATGCTCGTCAAGTTTCGTCGCGATCCGAGGGATATTCGAGACTCGGCGAATTTCCGAAGTTTTGTAGAATTTATCTTCGCCGTAGACTTTGAAAATTTATATCTCGAGAACGACACGTCAGATTTTGGTTTCGTCTTCGCCGTTGGATTCGTAGCGGCAGTATTCGCCTACGGTGCAAATTTCGTTTAATTCGTCGCACGTTTGGGCTTTCGTTTTGAACTTGTATTATCTTGTTCAAAATATATAAATATGATTATTATAATATTAAAGCACTGTTCAAAAATGAAAAGAACTATTCATCCTAAAGTTTGATCAAGGTTATAATTGCAAAATTCATTATTCACGAGGACAAAAAAACATGTTCATGCAATTAGTTCTAGGGTAGTTTTTCCTTCTTCTCGAGTAGTCTGCAGCTCTTCTAGATAAGCCCTAAAGCCTGTACTCGAGAACTCAAAACCCCCTTCCCGGGAGGTCCTGAAGTTGTTCTCGAGAACTCTAAATTTGTTCTCGAGAAATCTCAAACCCCTTTTCGAGAAATCCTGTGCTGCACTCGAGAAATTCGTAGTTTATCCCAAGAAATCCGTTTCAGCCTGCTTTCGGGCGAAGTTTTGAGGTTCAAAACAACGTCATATGGAAAAATGGTTAACATGGATTTTGTTCGTCTCGACGAGATCTATAACTTTCGTGTTGATCACTTTTCGATTCGAAGCCATCTTTAGCCTCTATTTTCGTTTTCTGCACGCCCGCACTTAAATTATCCGCCTCCTTTCCGTTTAGATAAAAGAATATATATATATATATATATATATATATATATATATATATATATATATATATATATATATATATATATATATATATATATATACAAGCAGTCGTGCACGGGGGACCCCGTGCGGGCGACATTCGTTGTGGGGGCGACATTTGTCGTCGGTGAGACATTTGTCGTGGGTGCGACATTTGTCGTGGGGGCAACATTTGTCGTGGGGGAGACATTTTTCAAGGGGAGACATTTTTCGTGAGAGCGACATTTGTCATAGGGGCGTCATTTGTCATGGTGGCAACATTTTTTGTGGGAGTGTCATTTGTCGTGGGAGCGACATTTGTAGTGGGGGGCTACATTTGTCGCGGTGTGCGACATCGATTTAGGGCGGCGGCATCAGTCGTGAGCGGCGACATCGGTCGTGAGCTGACAATATTGGTGGAGTGTGCCGACATCGGTCGTGGGGGAGACGTTAGTTGTGGGGGGCTACATCGGTCGTGGGGGATACATTGATCGTGAGTGGGGACATTAGTGGTTGACGACGACATTGGTCGGGGCCGACGATATTGGTTGGGGGTGGCGACATTGGTCGGGGGTAGCGACATTAGTTGGAGACGACTACATTGGTCGTGGGCACCGACATTGGTCGTGGGCGCTCACATTGGACGGGCGCGCCGACATTGGACGTGGGGGATGACACTTGTCATGGGATAAGACATCAGTTGTGGGAGGCGACATGGGTCATGGGCAGTGACTTCGGTCGTGGGCGGCGACATCGGTCATGGGTGGCGATATCGATCGGGGGCGACGACATCGATCGAGGGAGGTGACAAAGCGTCAAGTAAGAGTAAAGGAAACCTCCACAATGTCGACCTCCAACATCAACTTGCCGCTGCTAAACCCTCTGGAATGATTCATCCTAATTAAGTCACATCATTGGTTATGCAATTTTAAATGATAATTGATTGATAATTTAAATACTCATTAAATAAATTGTGCTAGAATTGAACAACAGGTACAAATAAATTGTACACACATAAAATGGTCAAAAAGAGTAAATAAGAGAAATTGCATCACAGTATTCCCATCAGCAAGTCCTCTACCAAACACTTGTTTAAATTTCTAGGGAAACATGGGCTTAATTCAAAGAATTAAGCAAACAGATATAGAGTTGCACCAACACAATAAATAAAATTACATATTCTCAACTAATTACATCTGCTCATAATGAATAAAATTAGCAATACAACATGGAAAAGCTAATAAAATTAGCAAGACATAATGAAAGTTAGGAAAACTAATTTATTGAAAGATAAAATTATTAATAAACAGGTATAGAGTTGCACCTATGGAACGTACCACAATTTTCTGTGAATAAAAATTGCTGATCTCATGGATCTTAGCTAAGAGATTGCTCCGCAACAAAATACACAAACTATCAATTCCTCAACTCATCGGTAGCTAGCAGCACTCGAATGATCAATACACCATATACATAGGAAGAAAAACTACTCAATACTGGAGAAAGTGAGATGGACAGCTTGGCTCCTTGAATCAATTGCTGGATATATAATCATCACATTAAAAAGAAAATGGGTCATTTGTGAAATTCGAAAACAGTAACTATAATGTCATAGCAATACAACATGAATTCATTAGTGGAAACAGGATTAAGAGAAGATAATTAATAAACATGTTGATAATCAGAGAACCAATACTTCCCTTTTCATTCGCATACGTACCAACAATATGAGTTTTCCCATAACTCTATTTGTCTAGATGCTTTGGATTTTTTTTGAATTTGTTAATTTTGCTGAAGAATTGAGACAAAATTCTATAGATTAAGAAAGTAAAGCATGTATGTTTTGAAAACTCTTGTTTTGAATGATCAACGGTGCACGTATGTACTAAAAAGTGAACACAACGGTGCACCATGTACGAAATATATGATATTTGTAGAGAGAGTGGGATGAAAGATAAGATCAAAAAAGCACTGAGTTACCAATATTCGCCTCGCCGTCTGCCGTAGTTTTAGCTATTGTCCTTGTGAAGCTAGGACTACATCATGGTAAATAAAATGTAAATAAGATCACTATTTTGAATGATCATAGTATTTACATCAACTAACTCAATTGTTCTCAATTTCCGTTTTAGTTATTGTCACTGTGAAGCAGTTATATTAAATTAAAAGGTTAAAAAAGTAAATAAAAACAATTGCATCATAGTACTTCCCTTTTCATTCGCATACGTACCAACAATATGAGTTTTCCCATAACTCTATTTGTGTAGATGCTTTGGATTTTTTTTGAATTTGTTAATTTTGCTGAAGAATTGAGACAAAATTCTATAGATTAAGAAAGTAAAGCATGTATGTTTTGAAAACTCTTGTTTTGAATGATCAACGGTGCACGTATGTACTAAAAAGTGAACACAACGGTGCACCATGTACGAAATATATGATATTTGTAGAGAGAGTGGGATGAAAGATAAGATCAAAAAAGCACTGAGTTACCAATATTCGCCTCGCCGTCTGCCGTAGTTTTAGCTATTGTCCTTGTGAAGCTAGGACTACATCATGGTAAATAAAATGTAAATAAGATCACTATTTTGAATGATCATAGTATTTACATCAACTAACTCAATTGTTCTCAATTTCCGTTTTAGTTATTGTCACTGTGAAGCAGTTATATTAAATTAAAAGGTTAAAAAAGTAAATAAAAACAATTGCATCATAGTACTTCCCTTTTCATTCGCATACGTACCAACAATATGAGTTTTCCCATAACTCTATTTGTGTAGATGCTTTGGATTTTTTTTGAATTTGTTAATTTTGCTGAAGAATTGAGACAAAATTCTATAGATTAAGAAAGTAAAGCATGTATGTTTTGAAAACTCTTGTTTTGAATGATCAACGGTGCACGTATGTACTAAAAAGTGAACACAACGGTGCACCATGTACGAAATATATGATATTTGTAGAGAGAGTGGGATGAAAGATAAGATCAAAAAAGCACTGAGTTACCAATATTCGCCTCGCCGTCTGCCGTAGTTTTAGCTATTGTCCTTGTGAAGCTAGGACTACATCATGGTAAATAAAATGTAAATAAGATCACTATTTTGAATGATCATAGTATTTACATCAACTAACTCAATTGTTCTCAATTTCCGTTTTAGTTATTGTCACTGTGAAGCAGTTATATTAAATTAAAAGGTTAAAAAAGTAAATAAAAACAATTGCATCATAGTATTTACCTATACCACCCCCCCCCCCCCCAACTTTTAATCTCATTTTGCTCATCCCATTTTACTGAGAACGGAAACATATTTATAAATAATACAGTATATACAGATTTAAACAAACTCAAGATATATTTAAATGTATATTTAAACCCCAATAGCTAACATCTTTATTAATCAGGAGCACAAATCTAAAAAGAAAAAAAACTGCAAACACAAAATCTGAAAACCAAAAATCTTCCTGATACCTTGCACGTGATAGTTCTCTATTTTGGATGAACGGAGCCTGCAGATAGATAGAAGAATATGAGATTTGAAATCATAGAAATAAATCGGAAACACACATCTGAAAACAAAAAAAGAAGAAAAAATGTCAGGCAAAATTGGGTGGGGTTTTACAACCAACTATGCAGTGATACTATTAGTAAGAACCAACTATGAACCAACCTAAATCTTACAACCATTCTAAAAAGAAAGAAAAAACATCACAAAGTTGAGAAGATAATAGGAAATCAAATCATTTTGATGTGCTTGAGAGACAGAGAGCTGAAAAGAGGAGAGGTTTTAAACTCAGGAACTATGAGCATTTTAGAAGAAAACCCCCAAATCAATTTAACTCCTAACTATAAGCATAATAACTCCTAGCTAGTTGAAGAATCCCCCTTTGGCCTCTAAACCTGAACATACCTTTCGGGTGCAAAGCAGAGGGATACATCGGAGCAGTGTCTGATGCGAATCTCTCGGACTCCGCCGGCGCCGAACTCCAACACCGACTCGAGCATGGCGTCCGCCCGTCCCGGGAAAGCCGGCGTCCCCCAAAAGGGAGTGTCAGGGCGCCCAACGCTGGCTGCCGCAAAGGCAGCCTAGAGATCGGAAGAGTAGAAGAGCGTGGGATCCTTTGCCGCCTGGAGTCATGAGCGGCACACGACCATGACTCCTCACCATCGATCCTCCAAACTGAGCCTGTGGAAAATGTCCGTGAGACAGACAGAGGCCACCTTTCGGGTGCAGGCAGAGGAGATCAAGCGTTGATTCCTGCGGGCGGAGGAGGTCCGGCGTTGATGCGGGCAGAGGAGATCCGGGTGGGAGCGTTTTGTTCGCGCTGGAGTCAAATGCGGGAGGAAGGAACGGCGTCGAGTAGAATGCGGGAATTTCTCTAGGGCAGCGGCTTTAAGTCTAGCGGGGGATAGTGAATCGGACGGGCGTGTCATGCATTTAACGGTTGTGATTGAATGTTAAGTCTTAAAGAAAGCCCAAAACTCTCAAAAGACGAAAAAGCCTCTAAATTAAAACCTAAAACTTGTTTAAATGAGGACAATTTGGAATTTAAATGTTACACCATAGAGTCATTAAGACTTTGCTTATATAATAAAGATATATATATATATATATATATATATATATATATATATATATATATATATATATATATATATATATATATATATTCTTATACTTAAGGATAAATAGAACAACTTCATCTACTTCCTTAAATCTAGACGGAACCAGAGAGCGAGAGTGACGACGAGGGTTCTAAGTTCGTGAAGCTTTGGATCACCGTCGTCGGGGCTACGGTGCTCGGAATCGCAAACCGAGCATAGATCCGGAAAGCTGTCGCCGAGATCTTCACGATCGTGGTAAGTATTTCTCATTTTGTGGAAGTTTCTCGTTAGGGTTTTCAGCCCTAACCTCTCTTTTGGCCAAATTCTTGTATATTTCGCTTTCCTGCGCCTTCTTTTGGCTAGATCCGTGACGTGGAGTAAATTCGAAGACCAATTGGAGTAGAAACCGAGGCAAGTGGTATTCTTGCTCTCCCTTTTGCTCTTTTCTTCAAAACTATTTTTAACCATATTTCTTAGATTTGACATGTATAATTATCTGGGATTATGACGTATGTTTCACCTAAAACCATCTCTCCCAAATTTTATCTCGTAGATTTGATAAACAAATGTAGTTGTCGTGTCACTTTAACTATCGAGTCATTATGATCGTTGCGACACCTCGTGCGTCTCATTGTTTTGATCGTATCTCACTTTGCTTAACACTTGAAATGTCCTTATGCAGTCCAAATCGTTTGTTGACACTCTTTGAATTCTCGTCGGGTAAGTCCTAGTTGATAAGTGTCCTTTTGATGTATCAGTTTCATTAAGAGTCGATTTATATTTTGTTGACCGTTAGTCCATGTTGAATAAAAAAAACTCTGCGTAGATAAATATGTAACTAAAGAAAACTCTGAAGGTCTGTGCGCGTTGGGGTTTCTTGCTCGGCACAGTGCCTTATGGTTGAGTCTGTGCGCGTTGTGGACTTTCATCCCCGACACATTACCTTAGTTGTTGATCTGTGCGCGTGGGGTTTCTCCCTCGGCATAGTGCCCTTTTGGCTAGGTTTGTGCGCGTTGTGGACCTTTTTCCCGGCACAATACTTCTTTTTCCTGTTGAGCTGATCAGTCTCATTTAAAATGATGAATAACATGAATAATAAAGAAGGATGAAAATATGAACTATTGATGTTTAACACTCTGTTCTGTCCAGTTGTTGTGATTAGCCTTTCTTGCTCAGCTAGATTTACTGTTTTATTTCTGTTGCATTGCTATTGACTTTTGTTGCAGTTGATTTGTTGTCCCTCCTTCACTTCGAGGTTTGTTGGTCTTCCTTTTACTCTTTTGCACCACTTGTAGCTTGCTTCTGAGGTGTTTTTCTTTTGAATGACTCAGGTCCAGAGCAGTAACAAGTTTAGTTGACAAATTTGTGCTTCTAGTGCTGCGGCTTGCTGCAGCTGTTTGTTTCCACCTCAGAGTGTTGAGGTAGTTGTTTTGATAGACATGACTGTTTCTCTATGGGTTTGTGTCAGTTCTTGACGCCCATAGTCTTAAACTTCTAATGACAGTTTACTTGTTACTTTTGCTGCTGTTACTAATTGTTTTTTTATACTTGCTCTCTGGGAAAGGTTTATGTTATGGTGCATGTAGTTATTTTTAAGTATACAAGTTGCATACTGAAATATTTACATGACATAACTTTTAAATCGTAAAACACACTACTTTGAAGCATCATAGAAAATCTCTTTTATTTATACTAAATTTAGAAGTCATATCTCATTGCATTTTGTGCTATGTGTTCATTCTCATATAGGTTAATAAAGGAATCAAGCTTAGTATTTTTCACAGCGTAAATATATATTTTCTCACCTATGAACTAGTTGTTCCACCCGACCGAGAGACACAGTCAGTAAACTCAAGAACTTAAATATGTTTTTAACTTAAAACATAAGACTCTTCCATTAAAGTAAATGTGAGGATATGGTTGTCTGAACGTCTGCAGTTGTTCCCTACACGGCGTGACATCACGACATGTATTTTCTTTTACTATGACGTATTATTTAATACGAAGAAAATGCGCGTTGAAACAGTCGGTACCAGAGGGAGGTTTTGCAAGAGGGTTGGTTTGTTTGACAAGCCTGTCGAATAACTTTCCCTTAAGCAAAACTCTGATCGTATCATTTCATTGCACACACACTGATATGTCATCAGTAGATCTTGATGGAAGCATGAACACTACACTTATAGCATAATAAGAAGTATACAAGGTATATTATGTAGTATGTGATGCATAATATGTGTTTGTATATGGATCCACCATAAGTGACAACATGTGACATTTATGTAGTATGAGATGCATAACCATCATCACATGACTGCCCATTAGCACGTTTTACTTTTTCGTTACATATAATATTATGTAGTATGAGATGCATAAAATTATATGTGTACGGCGCTCATAACATGCACTAATGTCTTTTTAGTATGCATAACACTGCATACATAATATATCATCGCATAAGCACACGTGCCAAGTTAAAGATCTGTATGATGACATATGTACACACATGATTTGAAATGAAACTTAACATTCACGCATTCATATTATAAGCAGAAGTTAGAAGCATAACATCATTTCATTAATTTCTTAGAGCAAGGTAACAACAAGAGCAAGTATCTGTTCGTTCCCGATCTGATTTGAGTCTGTTTGTTTCTGATCCGATCTGGGTTAGGATATTCAAGTTTACTAGCTTATGTGTCTTAAGCTAGGTCCTTGATAAGTCGTTTGCTCGTATTTGTAGAATATGACCCCGAAATAGTTTTGCTAAGGGAATATCTTCAGAGTTTGTGATGTCTTGGACAATGTTTTAACTAGATATCTGTTTGTTCTGTAGAAATGCCGTCTAAACGCGTTGCGACGAGGTCGACTCCCCAGTCGGAGGGTGAGTCTTCTGGTGCACAGAGTGAAGCAGTGATTGAAGGGCTACGACAAAGTAATGAGGCCCTGGCAAGGCAGATGGTGGACATGCAATCTCAGATACAATCGTTGTTGGCTATCATCGCCGCGAGTAGACTAGATCACAGGACCCTGCCGTGGGTCAAACTGTTCATACTCCTACTGCTCTAGTACCCCCAGTTGCACTGCCACCAGAGATGAATTTCATTTCTCACTTCCAGCGACTAGGACCTCCTGCGTATAATGATAGGGTAGACTTCATGGCGTTGGATGACTGGATTATCGCCATCGAAGAAATGTTCTCTTATTATGGCATTTCCTCCGATCAGAAGGTAATGATTGCGGTGTAGCAGCTCAAAGGACTTGCGAAGAGTTGGTGGATTAGAGAAAAGGAGAATCTTACTGATGAGTGCTCTTGGGATGCGTTCAAGAGTATGTTACAAAAGAAGTTTTTGCCATCGGTCGAAAAAGACCGTCTGATGAACAACTTTTTACACCTGAAGCAGAGGCAACTCACTGTTAGTGAGTACGAGATCGAGTTAGCAAGCTCAGTCGTTTCACCCCAGATCTGGTAGCATCCGAAGAAGGCAGAGTAAAACGCTTCCTCGGTGGTCTGAGGTATGACATCCAGCAGTTGGCTAGCACGTACAAATCTGAGACCTTTGTAGAAGTAGTAGAGACCGCCTTGAATGTTGGGGCTATATATAATGCGAAGAATCGGGGATTGCATGCAAAGAAGGACAAGAGGAAATATTATGATGGTGGAAGTACTAGGGCATCTGGCCCTGTAGCGAAGAAGGATAGAAGGGAAGCATGTAGCTTCTGTGGTAAGCCAGACCACCCTTTTGAAAAGTGCTTTAAGAGACTGGATGCGCAGAAGCAGTCTCAGGTACACGTGATCCAAGATGCACCAAAGGGAGGCCCTGTCTGTACTTATTGTCAGAAGAGTGGCACAATGCGGCCCGTTGTTGCAAGAAGGCTGTAGCTTGTTTTCTTTGCGGCCAGAAAGGACACATGAGGGCTAATTGCTCGCAGAGCCAGCCTGCGCTGCATGCAGTTCCGTTGCAGACTCTACCGCCGCCCCTGCCTCACATGGACAAGCGAAAAGGAAAGTTGAATGTGCTGACCAAGGAGGAAGACCAATCATCGACTCAAGTGATCTCAGGTTAGTCTTCGACTCAGCTAGTAATCTCTTATGATAGATTTATGGTTTCTGCATTTTAGTTGCGCGCGCAATGTGTTTAAGTGAATTTAAGGTAAAGAATAAGTGGGCACACGTTATGTTCGATTCAGGTGCTACTCACTCCTTTGTGGCAATGAGTTTTGTAGACCGACATCGCTGGGTTCTCGACCAGTTAGTGAAAGTCCACCTAGTGTCAGCTATGTGCACCTATGGGGGGGGGGGGGGGAATAGGTGACGAGTAGCGCTTTTGCGGAATTTACGAACGTACCTGCACAATAAAAATAAAAAGCACAACACACAGAATACACAGGCAATTTATAGTGGTTCCCCGACTTGGGTACATCCACTTTCCCCCTTCGACCTATCTCCCCAACAAGGGACGACTCGGTCACTTCTCCAACGGGATTGAAATCCAATCCCTGCACTACCGGAAGGAACCCTTCCACACGTGAGAGTCAACACTCCCACAAAACGGGTTGCACCCAACCCTTACAACACGGAACAAAAGTTCCTTTACAACAAAAGTAAATATAGAATGTATACGAGATACAAACTTCTTTCGGAGACTACAGTGTTCCTCTTCTTTCGACGACGTGTTCGTGAAGTCAACGAAGAGTCTACAACCTTGGTCTCTCTTGGAGAGGATCTCCCCGGAACCGGCGACGGCAACACGAGCGGCGGCTAGCTTCGGGATCGGCGGCTATGATGATGAGCGGCTGCTGAACTTGGAGATCCAAACTTCGTTGCGAAGCAAGCTAGGTCTACCAACGGTCACTCTAGGATCAGTCGTCTCGATCGATTCGGACGGGGGAGTTTTTCCCGGTCAACAAATCGAGAGACAAGAGATCTCCGGATAGACACGTGAGACTCAGAGCTTTGCTAAGCTTCTGTCGCCGGAGATCACGAAGGATTCCCGATTGTTGACGGCGACCAACGTTCCCGAGCGCGACGGCGGCGGCGAAGAGATTTCGCGATTTTAGGGTTTGCACTCGCTCGACTTCTTTCTGTCTAGGTATTCCGTTCAAAATACCCGTGTATAAATACTGTAGATGCTTTCCAAAATGACCGTTGTGGGACCCACAAGCTGAATCCCTAAGTCCCGGTCCAGAATCTTAACAGCGGCAGAATCCGGTTCAGCAAGTTCCAGAAAAACGCCAAGTCAAAATCGGTGAGAATCGAAAGTGATTCTCGCCGAGTCGCCGAGAATCAAAGGTGATTCTCGACGATTCGGCGAGAATCAAAGATGATTCTCGTCGAATTTGCATTGGTTGCACGCACTGCTTTAGGCCAGGTCGAGACGACGAGAATCAACCAGTGATTCTCGTCGATTCGACGAGAATCACTAGTGATTCTCGCCGAATCGGCGAGAATCACTAAGTGATTCTCGTCGATTCTTACTTAGACGCAGAGGTGCTTGCTTAGAAGTGGCTGGAACTTGTTCGACGAGAATCAACCACTGATTCTCGACGAATCGGCGAGAATCCCGTGTGATTCTCGACGAATCGGCGAGAATCCCTTGGTGATTCTCGTCGATTTACACTTAGACGAATTTTCGTCTTTCCACCCATGAGCTGCTCCTTGACCCATCCGTGCTCCTTGTCTTCTCTTGCATAAATACGACCCTGTACTTGAAAGTAAGTGCACTCCAATAGAGAGAGTACACGTAGGCCAACACACTGATCTGCTCAACGAGGGATTACGTCTTGCAGACCCGTGTATATTGACCTACTGCACCCTGACATTGGTGTGCACTTAGCGTGGAGGAGCTGCAAGTACAACTTAAGATGTTTCATCAAATACATTGTGAATTCATCTTAGCTTGACAGGTGGCTTCCTCAAATCCAGGTAATTGTGGATACAATACCCAACAATCTCCCCCTATTTGACGAAGCCAAAACCCTACTAGCTAAGATGAATAACACCTATCAAATAATGAACATAGCATTCAGAAATTAAACATGCAACATAAGAGAATATATGCAACCAGATCAGGACTTGAGTCATTCACAAATTCAAATATATATATACCAATATATATACACATATAATCTCAGAATTGTTCATATGATAACAATAA
This sequence comes from Platanthera guangdongensis, assembly GCA_039583875.1. Lineage (NCBI taxonomy): Eukaryota > Viridiplantae > Streptophyta > Magnoliopsida > Asparagales > Orchidaceae > Platanthera > Platanthera guangdongensis. The sequence continues at coordinate 67,867,255 of CM077159.1, forward strand.
TCATTAAGTGTTCTTAAGACAAAGTGACAAGCTATAAGTTATTGACTATTTTTCCTTAGCTAAGTCACTCTTAGGAATTTGAGCCAAGTACTTCTTGCTTTGCCTCTCCATGTATTCTTTGGGCTTCGGGTAATACCTAGGAGGAGGAACTTTATCTGCATCCTTGTTGTTTCTGAAAAAGATGTTGCGTTTCGCTTCAAACGTTTTGTGCGTTTCCCACTCATACTGGCTATATACTTCGTTTCGATTGATCTCTCCTCTTTCTTGCAGCCAGAAGGTGTCTAAGATGATGTTCCTTGAAACTGGACTCCACCTTTCGTTTCGCACATTCTCCTCACTCATTCTGATTCTCTTCTCAGCTAGAGTCTCCTTGGAGGTCCCTTCCTGAACTTTTCTCTTTCCCCTGGCTTTTGCTAAGGCCTCTTGGTCAAACATGCTCCTCAGTTTAGCTTTGGAGAGAGCCGTAGCATCAGCGTCATTTGTGGGAACATCTGCAGCACTTGTACTTAAATCCTCAGCAGCACATACTCCCTCAGCGGCCGTAGATGTCTCAGGAACATGAATACCTGCAGGATTGTCAGGCAGAACGACGCCTAACGTACCTAACGCCTGTTGGAGCATCCACCAGCAGCTCTCATAGACATATTTGCTTGATTGTGCGAAGTGTGTGCTCATGCTTTCTTGAAGCTCGGCCAACTTAGCTATATAATCTTTCTCCCCCTTTTTGGCTTCGACAGCGATGCAGTTTGCATATGAGTGCAGGGAGTCATCAATATGCTTGGTGGTCTTGGAGAATTCAGAGACCAAGGCCTGCTGATTGGCGTTAAGAGTTACCATATTACCGTCAAACTTCTGAATGTTGTTGGCTACAACATGTGCATTCTGATTGACGACGGTAAGAGTATCAGTATTCTTTTTCAATCCGACCATAAGGAGTGTGACAGCTTCGCCGGCCGCGGTATACTTTTCTTCAAATTTCTTCTCCATCACGTCCAGTTTATGGTTGATTTCCACCATATTCTTGAGCATCAGATTTTCAGAAGTCTTAATCCTGTTCAGCAGTTTATTCTGAGCTTCATCAAAGGAGGCTTTAAGTTCATTCATAATGCCTTGAATGATATTGACAGTGTGAGTGGCTAGCTCATCTCGTAACGGAATAGCCGGAGGCACTTGTGGGCCTTGCATTTCAGCAGACGCATCTGTAGAGCTGGATACAATCACAGTCTCTAATGGAGGAATGCTGGCGGCCTCTGGAGATTTATCGGACTCCCCCTCCACTGGTGCATGCTTTTCAGATGGAGGTTCAACAAGATCCGGATGCTCCAATACTTCATGCCCCTCATTCCCATCTTCCTCTCCGTCATCATCCAAGAAATCATCTATATCAGCAGCCTCTTCCAATTCTTGGTCAGCAGTTTCCAGTACAACATCACTTTCTTCTTGAATTTCGGCCACAGCAGCCCTGGCCACCTGGGCGATTTCAGATACTACATCAGTATGCGAGGGTAGAGGCTCCCCCTCGATTCCTGCAGTCAGGGTATCAGGAATTTCACTGGGGGTGACTGCTGGAGATACTCCCTGTTGCTCTTCCACTGCAGGCTGCCCAATACGCCTCTCCCATCGATCAAACACACTTGCGTCCATCCTCTTCAAGTAGTGGAGAGGAACACCTTTGCTCATGTCAAACTTGTCTCCATTCAGCTGGTTTAGATATAGGCTTATGATGCGCCCAAAACTCGGAGTGCCCAAGGTGTCCTTGATCTTCTCGAACAGCAACTCCCCCAGTTGAACCTCTTGCGGCAGACAACAACTATGAGGATCTTGAACATATCTCCTGAGATATGGTCATGAGAGCCCGGCTTGCAGATGAGTACTTTTCCAATAATGTCAGACAGGAGCTTCCCTTCTTCATTCATATCCTTCCTCTTTATTGATCGAGTTTCTCGTGCGAGACCGCAGAATAAGAGAGTTCTGGTCTTGTCCTCGTCCTCCAGATAGTCCTCCTGCTCCGAGCTAGAAAGCTGTAGATAGCGGGTCAGCTTGCCGGCAGACATCTTGATTTTTGCCCCAGCCACCTTGCTTTTGATGAGGGAGTCGCCATTTCGGAGTCTTGCGGTAGCAAAGAACTCCAGCACCTCTTTGTCCAGGATTTTGCAAGGGTGCTCCAAGACGAAGGTTAGCCCAGCCTCTTCCAGCATCAGAATGATGTTGCGGAATTCGTCCGAGGCGTGAGAAAACCCAGTTCGAACCAGCTCGCAGCCAGAGACCAACCCAGCAGTTGTCCTTGGAGCCATTGTAGATCTAGAGAGAGAAGCCCTACTCTAAGCGTTAATAAACTTTCAAAAAGAAAGCATCACTAGTGAGCGCGTCCAAGTACGAGTGAGTAAGAGGTTACCTAATGGCGTATACGGTGAGTTAGTTCGAGTGGAGAAGAATCGAAACTTGAAGAGTTCGTCGGTGAAGGCTTCGACGGGATGCTTGCGGGAAACCTTTGATGGAGGCGAGCTTTCCAGCAGGAGTCGGCGAGGTGTCCTTCCGGTAAGTGTCCCTTGCGGCGATTAGTGGCCCCTCGGCGAGTGTCCAGAGGAGGAGAGTCGGCGGGAGCTTGCTAGAAATTTTCACGTTGATGTTTGGCGTAGGCGAGGAGCTTGCTGCGGGTCGTCGGGAAAGCTCTTGCGGGTTTCGGCAAGTCTGCGGAAGAACTCTTGCGGGATATTTGCTGCGACGTGAGGCGGGAGTCGTGAAGAAGGCGAAGGGTTGGCGGGATTTGACTAATTCGGCGAGATTTGTCTAATTCGGCGGGATTCGTGAAGAATGCGAAGGGTCGGCGGGATTTGTCTGACAGGAGATTTGTTTAATTCGGTTTCTGATACCATTTGTCTAATTCGAAATTGAGAGGTCTCTTGACTAGAAATTTTCACGTTGAGAAGCTTGCAACATTTTTGAAATTTTCTGATGTCAAGTCAATATAAAGATGATAAATACATGTATATTTTAAAGTCAATCTATTTGGATTTGAACGAGGCTTTTCCAAAAACTTCTTGATGTCAATTGTGAGTTGTCGAGATTCACGATGACATATCTTCGTTAACCCTTTATTGATGTGTAAAGGTTTGCATGCATCGAGTTAACCTATCCTTAGAGGTGCACACATACATGTATAAGCATAAGTATAAATATACACATGGATAGAAATATATATATATATATATTTTAAATGAGGATGCAATATGACGCAAGTCCTTGAACTGATCAAAATTACCTGGGATTTTGAGAGTCATCGTCTTAGTCCGACAGGTAGAACACATTAGAGGCTCAATGTGAGTATGCTCAAACAGATAGCACATCTGTTATTGCAGACGCTTGTTCCAATTTAGTCTTGAGCCACCTACTGTCTAGTTCCCATCATATTCACGGGGACCTAGACTACCCTGCAAGAAAGAATTACTTTACCTTAGGAACCCAAATCATATTGGGTCCTAGGTTCCTGTGAGCATAAGCACGCAACTGCCTTCCTTCAGAAAACCTGTCTGGAAGACTACCTCTGTCCCGAGAATGAGGATAAGCCCTTGCCGTAGGCACAGAGGGGTTGTGCCAACAGTCGATGGCAAAGTGCCCCACTTTGCCGCAGCACCAACATGGGTGAATGTTGTATCGCCGTTTCCGACCTGATCTAGTGACTGATGTAGTCACAGTCCTAGGTCTAGACGGGATAGGGCATGGTCTTGTCACAAAAATTCCTCTTCCATCGTGACAGGTGGAAGGGTGGAAAGAATGCATGTTGTGAGCTTTATGAGGCCGGGAAGGTGGTGCCATTCTTTCAGGCATCTCCCTTACAGAGGCCCCATGGAACCTGACATCATAGCTTCTATCCTCTCTATCCCGTGTCCTCGAGTGATGAGAAGTCTTCTGTGAGCTGGGACATGCAGATCCACACTGTGTTGAGGCAGTGGCAGTGAATACGAAGGGCTTAGAATGAGCCTTAGGTATTTCCTCATGGGTGGCCATGACGGCCCTAACACTATGGACGTTTCTACATGGGGACAGATCACCCTTGCCGTGACCACGACTATTCCTGTGGTCATACCTGAAGGCATGATGAGTTGCCTTCCTGCTTGGAGTGGGAGGTCGGAATACCGTTTCCCCATTTCTCCACGAATTGATAATCCGGGAGATCCACCCGTTTTCTTGCTTTCTCTTAATGGCATCAACCTTGGAGAAGTTTGATACTATTCTTTTCTCATTCTCCAGACTACTCTCTAGAGCTGAGATCTTAGAGTCCTTGGCCTTGTTGGACGCCAATTGGAGAACCAACAAGACCTTCAGTCGAGCAATCTCTTGAGCTTGCTCCTCAGCAAGTAGGTTGCTTGACTGAAGGGCTCTCTTCAGGGAATCAGCATTTTCTGAAGGAGGGCAGTTCCTGTCTTCAGAAATTTCAAGAGATACGGGGCAGGATGAAGAAGTTACCTGCTCTTCTGTGTTGTTGTCATTAGATTAAGTGACTATTGTTTCATCCACATCAGAGCTGCTTTCATCACTGTCCTCTTCAGTCTCTGACACGGACACTGGAGCTCTGATGCAGTCCGAGGGATCCTTGCCTTCATCTTCAGAAGTGAGGACCCCCACATACGCTTCATCCTCTGATTGACAGCATATTCCAGCTTTCTCTGACCCCCCCATCAGCTCTGAGATCATCATCCACAGAGATTTAGCCGTTCTACATTTTTCCAATCTAGAGCGAGAGGCTCCAGACCAGATATCCATGATAATTTGACGAATCCTCTCGTCCAAATGAAATAGTGATAGTTCCGTCTCTGACATCTCAGCAACGCCCATGGGCACTTGGATCCCAGAGTCGGAGGTCTTCATGGGAATAAACGGACCCTCTTCCAGGATGAAGGATGCTCGAGGATCGATAGCATCAAGGTGAAATGACACTCTCATTCTCCAGATGGGATAATAATCCTTTGTGCATGCGGGGAGTTTGAGTGGCGGTATCTCATAATCCAGATCCATGCTTCTGACACTGGTGGCATGATTCTACTCAAGGTGTTAACCTTTTTGAAGAGCAACCTCCCTCTGATACCACTTGAAAGTCCACCTAGTGTCAGCTATGTGCACCTATGGGGGGGGGGGGGGGAATAGGTGACGAGTAGCGCGTTTGCGGAATTTACGAACGTACCTGCACAATAAAAATAAAAAGCACAGCACACAAAATACACAGGCAATTTATAGTGGTTCCCCAACTTGGGTACATCCACTTTCCCCCTTCGACCTATCTCCCCAACAAGGGACTACTCGGTCACTTCTCCAACGGGATTGAAATCCAATCCCTGCACTACCGGAAGGAACCCTTCCACACGTGAGAGTCAACACTCCCACAAAACGGGTTGCACCCAACCCTTACAACACGGAACAAAAGTTCCTTTACAACAAAAGTAAATATAGAATGTATACGAGATACAAACTTCTTTCGGAGACTACGGTGTTCCTCTTCGTTCGACGACGTGTTCGTGAAGTCAACGAAGAGTCTACAACCTTGGTCTCTCTTGGAGAGGATCTCCCCGGAACCGGCGGCGACAACACGAGCGGCGGCTAGCTTTGGGATCGGCGGCTATGATGATGAGCGGCTGCTGAACTTGGAGATCCAAACTTCGTTGCGAAGCAAGCTAGGTCTACCAACGGTCACTCTAGGATCAGTCGTCTCGATCGATTTGGACGGGGGAGTTTTTCCCGGTCAACAAATCGAGAGACAAGAGATCTCCGGATAGACACGTGAGACTCAGAGCTTTGCTAAGCTTCTGTCGCCGGAGATCACGAAGGATTCCCGATTGTTGACGGCGACCAACGTTCCCGAGCGCGACGGTGACGACGGAGAGATTTCGCGATTTTAGGGTTTGCACTCGCTCGGCTTCTTTCTGTCTAGGTATTCCGTTCAAAATACCCGTGTATAAATACTGTAGATGCTTTCCAAAATGACCGTTGTGGGACCCACAAGCTGAATCCCTAAGTCCCGGTCCAGAATCTTAACAGCGGCAGAATCCGGTTCAGGAAGTTCCAGAAAAACGCCAAGTCAAAATCGGTGAGAATCGAAAGTGATTCTCGCCGAGTCGCCGAGAATCAAAGGTGATTCTCGACGATTCGGCGAGAATCAAAGATGATTCTCGTCGAATTTGCCTTGGTTGCACGCATTGCTTTAGGCCAGGTCGAGACGGCGAGAATCAACCAGTGATTCTCGTCGATTCGACGAGAATCACTAGTGATTCTCGCCGAATCGGCGAGAATCACTAAGTGATTCTCGTCGATTCTTACTTAGACGCAGAGGTGCTTGCTTAGAAGTGGCTGGAACTTGTTCGGCGAGAATCAACCATTGATTCTCGACGAATCGGCGAGAATCCCGTGTGATTCTCGACGAATCGGCGAGAATTCCTTGGTGATTCTCGTCGATTTACACTTAGACGAATTTTCGTCTTTCCACCCATGAGCTGCTCCTTGACCCATCCGTGCTCCTTGTCTTCTCTTGCATAAATACGGCCCTGTACTTGAAAGTAAGTGCACTCCAATAGAGAGAGTACACGTAGGCCAACACACTGATCTGCTCAACGAGGGATTACGTCTTGCAGACCCGTGTATATTGACCTACTGCACCCTGACATTGGTGTGCACTTAGCGTGGAGGAGCTGCAAGTACAACTTAAGATGTTTCATCAAATACATTGTGAATTCATCTTAGCTTGACAGGTGGCTTCCTCAAATCCAGGTAATTGTGGATACAATACCCAACAGTTAGACACTTCCCTGAACGTCAAATTCCCATCAGGAGAGCTGGTGATGTCAAGTTAGGATATCCTAAAATGCCCTATCTTCCTAGGTGGTTTTCTAGCCTTTACGGATATGAAGATGTTAGACTTGGAAGGCTTCGACGTGATTTTGGGCATCGGCTGGCTATCTAGCTATGATGCTATCATTCAGTGCAAGCACAAGCGCTTAGATTTCAAAGGAGACAAAGGCCAGACCATGAGTGTGTATGGTTTGTTGCGTCAGGAATCTCCAATCATTTCCGCGGTACGTTGAAAGTGAGGGGTTAGATCAGAAATATTCTAGAGGGCGGAGGGGGGGGGGGGGGGAGTGAATAGAGTATCTTTACAAAACTTTACAACTTTTTTGTTGTAAATAAAAATTAAGAATTAAACTATTCTAGGTTAAGTGATTCTACCACAGGTGCTGCAGAAAATAAACAAACACAAACACAGTTATCCTAACTAGCACAGCCACAACAAAAAACAAAAAAAAGAGCAACCAGACAACACAAGAAATTTATAGTGGTTCCCCAATCTGAGTATATCCACTCTTCTACCACCCTGGTAGGAATCCACTCAGATTTTTGATCAGGTACCTGACACCAATGAGCTTTTGATCAGGTGCTCAAAAACCAAACCTCAAGTCTTTTGTTCAGGTGACTTGCAAGCAGAAATAACTTTTGAAGGGAGTTAATAACCCTTTTTACAGTGGGGGGATGAGAGATTGATTATGTCTTCTCTTTCTCACAACCACTGAGAAGACTTTTGTGGATTTGATATTAGCAAAGGCGCCCCCCTGAGATATTGAATGGTTCAGGAAAAATGGAGCTTCGCTTTAGGGTGATAGACCTTCAAACTGTTGCTTAAACCAGATGAACTCCAGGAACTCCTTGACAGATAGAAGATTTGTTGTCCTTTGAAGAGTCCTGCCAGAAGACAAAAGAAGACTCTTGATTTTGGATTAGCTGTTCTTCTTCTTCTTCAGCTTGATGTTCTTTCTCTGGTTAGGGCTTCTTTTTTCTGTATCAGCTTTCTATTTCTCTTTTTCTCAGAGTGCTGTCGAGAGAGAGAGCAGCAGAAGATTCTTGATCCTTGATTAACAAACTGTCTGTCTGTCTATGTGTAAAGGAGATGAAAAATCCCTTTTTGTATTTTTCATATTATCTTCCTTTTGAAATTTGAAATTCTTCTGCATTCATTACTGACGGTCTGAAGAATATTTTGCATTGAATGATTTCCCCAACTGTCCCATTAAAAACGACAAACAATAATCCTGATGAAGACCGTAATCAATGCTTGCTTCTAACAGTAATATTCAGAGAATATTTTAGCATTGATTACTCAGGAATTCTTGTCATAGAATAAGGACAGATTGGTGAAAATAACTAAGTCTGGTTCTTCACAGAATTCGTCGAGCTGAGTCCACAGTTCGTCGAGCTGAGTAATTAAGTTCGTCGATCTGATAATAGCTGTTCGTCGAGCTGAGATCTAAGATCGTCGACCGCAGAACATACAACTGCTTTCTCCAGAACCTTGCCAATTCTGTGCATGAAGTTCGTCGAGCTGATAATCTAAGTTCGTCGAATGGTGTTCAGTAAAGTGTCTCTGGAATGAAGTATTGAAGTGAAGATGCCAGAAATCGTCGACCTGAGAACTAGATTCGTCGACCTGAGAACTTCTAACTGCTAGATAAGTCTTGCCAGGAATGTGGTCTAAGTTCGTCGAGCTGAGAAGGTGAATTTGTCGACTGGAGTATGATCCTAGACTTAGAATATTTACTTGTTTCTGAAATAAGTTGTTGAAGTAGAATGCCCATAGATCGTCGACCTGAATACCAAGTTCGTCGAGTGGAGTTCAGAGAAATTCTGGACTTTAAATGTTGAAGTAGTGTCCATAAATTGTCGATCTGAGTCCCAAGTTCGTCGAGCTCAGCTCAGAGAATTTTCTCTGAGATCGTCGAGCTGAGCACGGCTTTCGTCGACCTGAATTCGACGAACGTCGAACTCATTTTTTGAGTCTTGATTTTTCTCTAAGTCTTGAGTCTTTATGCAGTCTGCTGATGGCTGGTCCATGTAGTGTTAACTCTAAGGACTTGGCCTATACTTTAAGACATAACCATGACCCTGGCTATACATGTTGGGTCAGATGATCCTAACTTAGTGAACCTAGCCCAAATCAAACTAGGGATCCAACATATGTGCTCATAAATTTCTAGAGTCTGGATGCGATTCTTTCCTTGTTTTCGTTTCTGTTCTGGAAGCTGCCCCTGTTGTGGCTCGGGTTGAAGACGTTTCTGTGGTGCGTGAGTTTCCAGATGTCTTCCAGTTAATCTTCCTGGACTCCCTCCACAGAGAGAGGTGGAGTTCGTTATAGACCTTGAGCCAGGCACCCGGCCTATTACAAAAGCACCGTACCGCATGACGCCGCGTGAGTTAGAGGAGCTGTGTACTCAACTGGATGAGTTATTGTAGTGTAGTTTTATTAGACTCAGTTCTTCACGCTGGGGTGCACCAGTCCTCTTCGTGAAGAAAAAAGGATGGAACGATGAGGCTGTGCATAGATTATTGTGAACTGAACAAGTTGATTATCAAAAACATATATCCGTTGCCTAGGATCGATGACTTGTTTGACCAACTGCGGGGTAGTTCCGTGTTCTCGAAGATTGACCTCCGTTCGGGCTACCATCAGTTAAAAATCCGCAAGTCAGACTTTCCGCGAACTGCTTTTCATTCCCGATATGGTCACTTTGAATTTCTGGTAATGTCATTTGGATTAACGAACACACCGTCAGCTTTTATGTACATGATGAGCATTGTGTTCAAAGACTTTCTGGATAAGTTCGTGGTTGTATTCATTGACGATGTCCTGGTATATTCCAGAAATGCAGAAGAGCACGCCTTGCACTTGCGCTTGGTCTTGGATACTCTAAGGGAACACAAGCTGTATGCGAAGCTTAGTAAGTGCGAGTTCTAGTTGTCTCAGGTGTCATTCCTAGGACACATTGTAAGTAAGGACGGTATCTCAGTGGAACCTGCAAAGATAGCCGCAGTCTTGGATGGGAAGAGACCTACATCGCCTAAGGAGATAAGGAGCTTCTTAGGGTTGACAAGTTACTATAAAAGATTTGTGAAAAGATTCTCCATGCTTTCTGCGCCGTTGATCAGGCTTACGCAAAAGAGCTCAGCTTTTGTTTGGAGTGATGCGTGTGAGGAAGCTTTTCAAGAGCTAAAGAGAAGACCGTGCTCTGCTCCAGTTTTGGCATTGCCGATGGAAGGAGTAGAGTATGCTGTTTATGTGGACGTCTCACGAATTGGACTTTGTTGCGTTTTAATACATGACGACAAGGTGATTGCGTATGAATCGAGACAACTGAATGTCCATGAAAAGAATTATCCTACGCATGACTTGGAATTTGCTGCCGTCATTTATGCCTTGAAGTTGTGGATACATCTTCTGTATGGAGTGTCATGCAAAATCTACACGGACCACAAAAGTTTGAAATATGTCTTCACTCAGAAAGAGTTGAATTTACGCTAGCGTAGATGGTTAAAATATGTTGCGGAGTACGAAGTCGATATCCTTTATCATCCCAGCAAGGCTAATTTAGTAGCAGATGCCTTGAGCTGAAAGCCCGCACATACTTTAACCTCTCGGTGCAATCCCTTGTAGAGGAGTTTTTGCTCGTGGACATAACCATAAAGAATAACGCTTCACCGAGTAGCTTAGTGGTGGAAGAGCCTTCATGGATTACTCTCACTAGGCTACATCAGAAAAAAGATCCAGATTTGCAACACCTCCGCAGTAGGACTGAGAATGTGGAATTACCTTACTTTTCAATTGATGACGTTGGTACCCTAAAGTACTGCGTCAGATATTATGAAAATGTTTTAAGTTGTCTTACCTAATTCACCTAGAGGGGGGTGAATAGGTGAGTTGTGTGTCTTTTTGCGGAATAAAAAATTTAACGATCTATGCACAGAGAATCAAATCAAGCAATCACAGACGACAACAAGAATTATAGTGGTTCCCCAACCTTGGTTTCATCTACTTTCCACTCACCGATGTAACAAAGCACTATACTCGGCTACTCCATTAATCTCAAATTGAAAACAATCCTACACCTCGGAACAACGTTCCTACAACTCAATCCCAAATCTGGATCTACACTCGGAAGATAGAACTTCCTACAATAACTCGGAGAAAACAACTCCTACAAGTCGGAGAAAGATCTCCTACAAGAATAAAATGAAATAGCAAATACAAATAGTGATTTATTCTCAGATCTGAAATCCTTCTGCCTGTTCTTCTTTCTTTGAGCTTTGCGGCTTTATCAGAATTTATTGAAGAAGAATCAGCAATCTCTGTGTTGATGCACGAAAACACAAAGGGGGGTCGAGCACCGGGGAATAGAGAGACTGCGAGTAGTAATCTACTAAGCGGATGGGAGCAGGAAGAACAGCAGGGCCGTGAGCCACGACAACAACAGACTTCGCCCGTCGCGGCCTGAATGCCTCTCTTGCGACGGGCTTTCCCTTGATTGAAGAATGATTTGGTTACAAGTGAAAGGAAAAGGTTGACAAGAGCAGAGCGAGGAGGAGTCCGCAAGGCACAAGATTCGAGTCCGCAGCCTTTAACAAGTAGGCTCCTGAGTCCGAGTCAGCGTGCCTTGGGTGCACCACCTCCCCTATTTATAGGATAGGGGGCCTGCCCAAACGGGTTGGGCTAAAATAACCAGCTGCCCGGGGTACAAGAGAACCGGGCAGCGGCGACGGGAAGCAAAAAGAAAAGAACACGCCAGTCCGCACAGAAGGGGCGAACTGGGCTCGCGGGCTGGAGCTTCCTCTGCTGCTGCTAGGCGCGATCCTGCTGGAGGACGGTGGCCTGGGCGGACGGGACACTGAGTCCGCCGCCGTAGAAAATCCAAAGATCCCAAGGCACGGCGGACGGAGCGGACAGATCCTTGAGTCCGCTGCTGGGGATCATCCTTGGTGGCCGATTGGTTACCTAGACGGACTGGGCGGACTGCCTAATTGAGTCCGCGAGTGTTTAAAGGGGGGTCTTGGCATCTTGTAGGATATTGCGGACTGAGGGGTTAACATAATCCCCGCACATTTTTAAGTTTCCAGAAAACTTCGAAAATATTTTCTTAACCGCCGAGTCCGCACGCCTTGTAAATGTCGCCAACGCTATAAATATCGCTGAAGGGCCTGGAACTGTTGAAAATCCCGATCGACACGGGGCGCTATTCACCACTTGCGGTCTCCACTTTCCAGTCCGGCATGGCAAGGCTCGGAGCTTTCTTCTCTAGTCTCACTGCAAAAGGCGACTCAGCACTGACAACGCCTATGAAGACCAAGAAGATAATAAAGAGGTCGACGAGAAAGGATCCTGTCCGCCCTACTGGAGAAAGTTCTCACAGCCAGAAGCCTGCGGAGAAAACAGTCCGCCGCGCTGATGTATCTGTGCGCGAGGATGCCGCAGTTCTTGATGCTGAACCGCTGAGAAGTGAAAAGATGGTGACTCTATCGGACTCTGCCCCTTCCCAGAAAACTGCGAACTCCGCGGACACCGTTGGTAAACATAATGAGTCCGAAATATCTTCCCCCAATGCCCAGGTGCCCATTGTTAACTTGGATGAAGAAGATAGGCGGACTTCAGGAGAAGAGGTTGGCAAGGATGCGCCTTCAAAGGCATTGATTGCCGCGGACCCTGAGACTGTCCGCGAGAGTCAGCCCGACTTAGGAGAGGCCGCCGCGGACTCTGCCGAGAAGAGAGCTAAAAGAAAGAAGAGGAAGAGGGACGGGTCGACCGTTGCCGAGCGGGTTGAGAAGAAACTGCACGCGATGAAAGAGAAGAATATCTCCAAGCAGACTGGAGAAGCGGATTTGCAGCACAGACCGCGCGACAAAGAAGTTCCGGACATCGATTTGATTACACCGGAGGCACAAATTCGGGGAGACAATTCCCTCTCCACGGTCAGTTTAACCACGGATGAGATGCTTGACTCTATAGACGTCAATGAAGTAGATCTAATCAACGAATCCCTGCTGATTGTACTGCAGCAATCTTAGGCGGATGCCACTGGGAATAAAGGTAGCGAACTCCCTTCTTTGTCCGCTGCGGAGGAAGAAGAGAGGGAGAGACTGAAGCAGAAGATAGAGGAGTAGAAGAAGCAAATTGCTGATCAAGTAGCTGTGGTGGAAGCGGCCTCGAAGCAGGTCGCGGCGGACAAGAGCGCTGAGGATCTGCGGACTGCTGCGGAGCTACTGCGGTCAGGTAAACTTCAACCGGCGCCTAAGTATTTTAAGCGTCAGTGGCTTTACAGGTCGCTGCCGCGGAAGTCGAGACCAGTCAAGATTATCACTGAAACTGAGGACATCGTGGTTTCAAAAAGCTCTGCTGCTGAGAACAGAGCTAAGGTCCATCGCGAATGGAATAAGCGGTTAAGGCTTTTTGACCCGGAGCAGGCAAGGCGGCCTGTCTTTCTCGATAGTCGGCAAATCGCTGCGGATATATCCAAATGTGATCTTTCATCCTTTCTTTGAGTCCGCCGCAGACTGTTGTTGAATGATGAAGTTGACCTTCTTTCTTGCAGGTAGAAAGTCGCCGCCGGGCTCCGTTGAGAGTGGCGAGATCGTGGTTACACCGAATACTGGTGTTGACGCGGTCTCGCATGAGGAATCCGCAGGGGATGAGCTTCCCAGCCTGAACATCATCAAAGAGTTAGAAAAGAAATTTCCCGCTGAAGTTCAGGATATCAAAGCAGAGTTAAAGGCGGCAAAAGTGCGCGAGAAAGAGTTTGCGGAGCGGGAGAAAGCCCTGAAAGACCAGATCGCCAGTATCTCCATGGAGCTGGAGAGGTCCGATAGGGAGAAGAAGAGGCTCGCGGACGACGTCCGCTTTTATAAGGGGAAACACTTGGCGTCATGAGGGAAGAGAAAGGGAAGCGAGCTGCTGAGGTCGCCGAACAGAGGTCGCGATTGCAAGATCGCGCTGCTCCGGTGGTTGCAGCACCAGCGGGCGATCAACAGGTTGCGGACGAGGAGCAGAGGCCGACAGCGGAGCCAATGGTGCCCCTTAGCCGGGTAGACCGCGAGGCTGCCCACATGCACCGGACTATAAATGTTATCCATCATCATATCTGCCGCTTGTACAGCGAGATTCTTCAAATGAGCTGAAAGTCCACTTAGTGTCAACTACCTTCACCTACGGGGGGGGGGGGGGGGATATGTGTCTTACAGCGTTTTTGCAGAATTAAAGTCGTACATGCACAAGAAAACAAAACAACACAGCACAGAAAGGACACAAGCAATTTATAGTGGTTCCCCGATTTGGGTACGTCCACTTTCCCCCTTCAACCTATCTCCCAACCCGGGACGACTCAGTCACTTCACCAACAGGATTGAAATCCAATCCTTGCACTAACGGAAGAAACCCTTCCACACGTAGGAGTCACCACTCGCACAACACAGGTTGCACTCAACCCTTACAACTAGGGACCAATCGGTCCGTTACAAAGAAATTGAAAATAGATTGTATAAGAAATACAAACAACTTATGGAGACTAAGGTGTCCCTCTTCGTTCGATGACGTGTTCTTGAAGTCAACGAAGAGTCCACAACCCTAGATCTCACTTGGAGAGAATCTCCCCGAAACGGCGGCGGCAAAAAGGGCGGCGGCTTGGTTCTCGGGATCGGCGGCGACAACGGCGTGCTGCGGCTGTTCTTTGGAGATTCAATCTTCGTAGCAAAGCTAGCAAGATCTTCCAACGGTCACACTAGGATCGATCGTCTCGATCGATTCGGAAGGGGAAGGTTTTCCCGATCAACGAATCAAGAGATAAAGGATCTCTGGTTAGACGCGTGAGACGCTGTGCTTGGCTGTGCTTCTGTCGCCGGGAGATCTGGAAGAAACCACGATCAAAGACGACGATCAACTGGCACGAGCGGCGACGGAGGCGGAACGAGTTTCACGATCTAGGTCACGTCGGCGGCTCGGCTTCTTCCTTTTGAAATTTCTCTTCTTTTACTGTTCAAAAATACAGATGTATTTATACATTAGGTCTTCAAGATGACCGTTGTGGGCCCCACCAACAAGAAACCCCAAGCCCGGTTCAAAACAGCGCCAGCGGCTGAGTCCGGTCCAGCGGGTTCCAGAAATTCGCCTAAGTCAAAATCGGCGAGAATCGAAGGTGATTCTCGTCGATTCGGCGAGAATCAGCCAGTGATTCTCGACGATTTTGACTTAGCGACAGATTTGCACGCTCTGATTTAGCCGGATAGAGACGGCGAGAATCAGCCAGTGATTCTCGATGATTCGGCGAGAATCACTAGTGATTCTCGCCGAATCGGCGAGAATCACTTGGTGATTCTCGTCGATTATTACTTAGACGATTTTTCGTCTTTCCACCCATGAGCTGCTCTTTGACCCACCCTTGCTCCTTGTCTGCTCTTGCATTATCACAACCCTGTACTTGAAAATAAGTACACTCCAATAGAGAGAGTACACGTAGGCCAACACACTGATCTGCTCAACGAGGGATTACGTCGCGCAGACCCATGTATATTGACCTACTGCACCCTGACATTGGTGTGTACTTAGCGTGAAATAACTGCAAGCACAACTTAAAAGATTTCATCAAATACATTGTCTATTTACCTTAGCTTGTTCAGGGGCTTCTTCAAATCAGGTACGTTGTGGATACAATACCCAACAATCTCCCCCTATTTGAAGAAGCCTAAACCCTACAAGCTAAGGTGAATAGAGCGTATGTGAATGAAAATCATAAACTTAAAATTGAGTTGAGAGAGATATTCATTACCAATACCAATTTTTGAGAGAGATATTCATTACCAATACAAATTTCTTGAGAGTTAACTTGGAGCCACCTTAGCCTTAGCCGAGAGGGTAATCTCCCCCTTTTTGGCTTCTGTAAATCTGGGTCTGTTGCATTTGACCCCTTGCTCCCCCTCAGTTCTTGCACCTGTGCTCACACTTGAGTTCCTGGCAGAGGCTCCCCCTAGATGCACGAGCCTGGAGCTTCTGTAGTCTTCATTCATCATAGTTTAGCATCCCCAATTCAGTTTTGAAAAGACTGAACTTGGCTTCGTCTAAGGGCTTTGTGAAAATATCTGCAATATGCTTGTCCGTGGGGACATAACAGAGAGAGATGTCCTTGTTCTCCACGTGCTCCCGAATGAAGTGGTAGCGCACTTCAATATGCTTCGTTCTGCTGTGCGATACCAGATTGTTGGCAATTGCAATTGCACTGGAGGAGTCGCAGTACATTGGTACTTCCTTGAACTGAAGGTCGTAGTCGGCTAACTGGTTTCTGATCCATAGGAGTTGTGCGCAACAGCTGCATGCCGAGATGTACTCAGACTCTGCTGTGGAGGTTGCTACACAATTCTACTTCTTGCTGTTCCATGAGATAAGCCTTCTTCCGAGGAATTGACAAGTCCCGGAAGTGCTTTTCCTGTCATCCCTACTCCCTGGGGGTTGAGCGACGTATACTTCCTCTTTCAGGTCTCCGTTCAAGAATGCTGATTTCACATCCATTTGATAGACTGTGAATCCTTTGTGCGAAGCATACGCTAGGAACAATCTGATTGCCTCGAGCCTTGTCACTGGTGCAAAGGTCTAGTCGAAGTCAATCCCCTCCTCCTGTCTGTAATCTTGAGCCACCAGCCTGGCCTTGTTCTTTATGATGACATCATGTTCATCCAGTTTGTTTCTGAAGATTCACTTGGTGCCAATCACATTCTGCTTTTGCGGTCTGGGAACCAGCATCCAAACGTTGCATCGTTCGAATTGATGCAGTTCATCTTGCATGGCCAAAATCCATGCCGCATCTTTGTTCGCCTCTTCGAACTTCTTTGGCTCAACCTGTGACAGGAAGCTAAGATGCAAAATCTCGTTAATAGTACCTCTTCGAGTCCTGACACCGTCACAAGGATCTCCGATGATCTGATCTCTAGGATGATCCCTCACGTGCCGGAGCTCTAGAAGTCTGGCGTCTGGAGCTTCGACTACTTCTTGGGCTTCTCCTTCTTCTAAGAGATTTGCTCCATTTGATCTTCAACATTCCCAGTTGACGTTGAGGTGGAAACTTTGACGTACTTAGGAGTTTCATCTTTAGCGGTCTCATCGAGACTCAGCTGTTCAAGTCGTGCACCTGCATCTTCAAGAATACCGCTGGAAGAAGAATGCTGTTAAGCAAGCTTCCTTCATCAAATACAACATTAATTGATTCTTCTACCACTAGGGTTTTCTTATTGAAGACCCTATATGCCCGACTGTGGGTACTATAGCCCATGAATATGCCTTCGAAGCATTTTTCACCAAATTTAGTACGCGGGTACTTCCCATTATTCAGTACATAACATCTGCAACCAAAGATCCTCAAATGGGACATGGTTGGTTTCCTGCCTTTCAGTAGTTCGTAGGGCGTCTTACGATGACTTTTTTTGATCAATGCCCGGTTTTGAACATGACAAGCCGTATTATTGACCGCCTCAGCCCAGAAGTATTCTGGGTGGTTGAAGCGTCATTCAAACATTGTCGTGCAGGCTTCAATGAGTGTTCTATTTCTCCTCTCCGCCACTCCGTTTTGTTGAGAAGTGCGCGGGAGGAAAACTCATGAAAGATACCAAGTTCTTCACAGAACTCTCTCATAGCAGCAGACTCGAACTCTGTTCCATGGTCACTTCTGATTTTGACCACTGAGCAGTTAAGTTCGTTCTGGATCTGCTTGACAAAGCTGGTGAAGATGTCAAACGTATCAGACTTGCGTTTTAAGAAGAACACCAGGTAAACCGAGAGTGATCATCTACAATCACGAGCGTATAAGACTTCCCTCCTAAGCTATGAACTTGCATTGGACCAAACAAGTCCATGTGCAGAAGATAAAGACATCTGGAGGAGTCTTTGTCTGAGATGCCCTTAAAGGTAGCCCGAGTCTGTTTGCCCATCTGGCATGCAGGACAGGGACTATCTTTGATACACTTAATAATGGGAGCATCCCTCACTAAATATTTGGAAAATAGCATATTAATTGTCTTGTAATTAATATGTGACAATCTCTTGTGCCATTGTTCACAAAGAGATGCACTGCCTTTTGCTACTAGGCATACGGGGGTAGATGAATCTAAGCTAAGAAAATCTAAGCAGAAGATATTTCTGCTCCTAATGCCTGATAATACCGTCTCAGAAGAGGCACATGATATTATCAGACATTTATCCTTGCAGAACTTAACGTCATAACCTTTATCACATAACTGACTTACACTGATCAGGTTATGGTTTAACCCTTCAACATAAGTCACGTTGGTGATAGAGATTATACCGTTGGAAATCATACCATAACCTCTGGTGACTCCTCGATCTGACCCCCCAAAGATGACTTTGGGTCCATTCTCGACTGGAGTGTAATCACGCAGCAGGCTTCTTGTCCCAGTCATATGCCGGGAGCATCCACTGTCCAAGTACCATATTGGAGTTTTGGTGGCCTTTGGACATTCCTGCAAAACAAAATTAATTTCCCTTAGGAACCTAATCGAACTTGGGTCCTAGATTCTTGGTTAGCATACTCCCCTCAGGTGGTTAACCCTACGAGTGGTCGGCCTCGCATTGCTAACATAAGGAGTCTCGTTATACCTCGGATTAAACCAACAATCCACGACAAAGTGACCGACTTTTCCATAACACCAACAGTCAAATTTGTTGTACCTCTTCCTAGGCTCCTGCTTTACCCTGGGAATGGTGGGTACAGCCGGGGCCTTGGATCTGGAGGTGGAGGCATCATAGTGATTGCAGTCACATGACTTCTTCACCTTCTGTTCCTTCAGTATAACAGGCTTGGCTTTTGGTGCCTGCTTTCTATTATGGCCGCTAGAGAATTGACCATAATTTCCTTTGTGGATTTCCTCATAAGGTGCCTTGAAAACACTCTCACCGAAGTTGCGGGGAAAAGTCCAACCATCATATCGGCTCTTTGGCTTTGCAACCGAGGGCCGAAAATGATGACCAAAGGTTGAATCAAAGTCATGTTGGTTGCAGGGAAAGCTAGGCTTTCTGAACGCAACATGACTGAGTGGGGCCTTTCCCTTTTCAGCAGCAGAGGCCTTCTTGGCGGCCTTATTCTTTCTCTGGTTCCTGTTTCTCCTGGATGAGAAACCAGATACCCCTACATGCCCCAAGCCAGCTCCTTTGGCCTGAGCAGAGAAGGTATCAACTAATGGAAGAACTATTTTGGCATAGAGAAGCTCTTGACGATCTTCCTTTCTGCCGCAAGTTGTTCTTCCAACTTGTCGACTTCCTCCTGCTTAAGATCAAGGAGCTTAAGAGACTCTGAATGCTTTGAAGTCAGGTCTAGGTGCTCCTGTCGGAGAGAGATCAAACTGGCGATCTCTTCCCTTAGGAGACACTCTCACCCTTAAGGAATTTCACTTCCTTTTTCTCAGCATTCAATCTCTTACGGCACTCCTCGAAAGTGTTGAGCAGAAGCTCATACTTCTCGAGGAGCTCCGCTTCACGAGCCGAAGGGCTATCCTCAGGGTCATCATCCTGAGACTCAGGATCAGATTCAGAGTCGGAGAGAGGGGTGTGAGCTTTTACCTTCCCAGTAAATTGGGGGCATTCTCCTTCTGAGTCGGAGCGACCCACCAGCCCGAAGTAGGCTTCCTCATCATCACTGGAGTCCGAGGAATCAGACTCACTCAGTGTGTTTGGCTTTTTGGCGATATAGCTCCTCTCTTTCTTCTTATCTCTAGAGGACTTGTGCTCCTCTCCCTTCCCCTTTTCTCTCTTGCCTTGGTGGCAGTCGGCCACGACGTGTCCTAGCTTATTGCGTCCAAAACAAATAATGTCAGAGGAGCGATGTTTGTTCGGTTTAGAAGCATACCTGTCAGAAGAATAATTTTTCTTCTGATGCATGGAGGAGGAGCCGTCTCTCTTTCTTTGATTCCTCATCTTGAGGAACTTCTTGAATTCTCGGTGATGAGGAGAAATCTTCGTCACAACTCTGAGCTGGAGGAGCATGGCTCGGAGTCCTCCTCCTCATCCTTTTTCCCGGCACGGTATGAAACCGCACCCTTGCCCTTCCTGGAGTGAATGGCTTTTAGGGCCACAGTCTTTTCCTTGGCTGCAGCCTTCTCTGCTTCTTCTTCTGCTTTCCTGGTGTTCAGTTGAAGCTCATAGGACATCAGCTTCCCAAACAGAATTTGCGGGTCTATTTCAGCAAGTCTGCCAAACTCTCGGATGGCGCAGATCTTTGTGTCCCATTCCTTAGTAAGGGACCTAAGGAATTTATCATTAAGTTCACCATCAGTGAACACTCTTCCGTATTCTTTGAGGGCATTGACAATCTTGAGGAAGTTCTCGAAGGTGACTCCGATCTCTTCCTTAGGACCTTGTCTGAAGGCCTCATATTTCTGGTTCAGGAGGGATCTCCGATCATCCCTCACTTCATCAGGCCCTCCATTAGGATAATCAGACAGTGCCAGATCTCCTTTGTTGTCCTGCAGTTGCAGAAGTTCTGCATCATTGAGTCATCGACCGCGCTGACCAGAATGTTCTGCGCCTTCTTGTCAAGTCCCACCAGCACCATCTCGTCTTGTCCATTTCAGAAATTTTCTTTGGCACTTTCTTGGTAGGATCAATGGTGGAGGCCTTAGTGGGGACATAAGGTCCCTCCTCCACGATCATGAAGAGTCGGAGATCGACCGCTTCCATGTAGAACCTAATCCTTTCCTTCCAGATAGGAAAGTTTAGCCTGGTGCACACTGGGATCTTGCCTGTGTACTTGAGTCCGTCCATAGTAGAAGTCTGCCTTCTTCTTGACACTAGTGGCAGGAACTTACTCAAGGTGTTAACCTATTTGTTGAGTAACCTCCCTCTGATACCACTTGAAAGTCCACTTAGTGTCACTACCTTCACCTATGGGGGGGGGGAATAGGTGTCTTGCAGCGTTTTTGCGGAATTAAAGTCGTACCTGCACAAGAAAACAAACAACACAGCACAGAAAGGACACAAGCAATTTATAGTGGTTCCCCGATTTGGGTACGTCCACTTTCCCCC